>PVIW01009607.1:0-50758 GCA_004026585.1 Noctilio leporinus | reverse complement strand
TTTGACATGTGTTCCCTAGTGCATGTAAAGGACTAGATGAACTTTTACCCAAGTTCACTTGAACACCTGTACTAATTGGCTCAACAGCAACAGGATTCACAATTTTTGAAAGAGGAAGGCTCTCCTTAAGAGAGCAGGCCTCTGAATCAAGGCCAAGGATCAGGGTTCCTACTGACAAGGGCAGTAAGTGCACAGCACCTGGGGCAGAGCCCTGATGATCGACACTTAACACCACAGGCTGGGCCGAGGTGTCAGCTGTAGGCACAAGGACAGGCACAGAGGAAAACTGCATAACAGGTAGTTTAACCAAAGCTACTCTGGGCTTTGGTAAAAGCAACTTCTGAGAATATCTTGGAGCTGTTGTAAGAGTCTGCTTTTTGGCATTAGAGCCACAAGAGTCTTCAAAAGAAGCGACTAGCTTTATTTCAGAAGTTTCTAATTCTTGAGTGTCTGATCTTGGGGTTGGTTGGTTGCTCAGTGCTTCGATGGTCTTACTGGACAACTTCTGGTTGGGTAGGCAGTTTTCCATTTTCCTTTTCTTACCAGGTGGATCTCTGAAAACAATGACAGTAAAAAGAGGTAAGAGTCAACCCAGTGAAGAGAAATCTCTTCCTTTGCAGCTTTTTGAGAACTGGGCCTGCTCTATAGCAGACAGAAGCTCAGAAACATGCAAACAGGGAAGGAGGAAGCATACCTTTCTTTGTGGGATTAAAGCGCTAAGTACTAGAATTCAATTTAGATCTGTAGGCATAAGAAAACTAACAGATTATATAATGCAACTTTTATTATTTCTAAAGTAGGAAGCTAGTACTCCAAATATAAATTTGGCCTTTAAAGTAAAGTACAGTTTCATGATAAGGAACCCTCAAAAGAGTGGCAGAAAGAATAAGGAAGAACAACTGGGTCAGGTAGACATTGATCCTACCAGATCAATGCTAGTACTTTGCTAGTACTGGTGCCATTTCTGAAATTTCTCTTCTTCCATGTCACATCTTTTCTCCATTATTGCTCCTTTCTTCCTACATTACTGGCTTTCCAGGAAGTTTCATTTGAAACTCCTCTCACAGCTACTGATTTTTGGGTCACCATTTCTTCCTCTTTACCTGTGTTCTGCAGGGATCTCATGGCCAGTTCGGTAGATGTGGGACTGTAATGCAGTTCTACTTGCATAGGGACAGCCACATGTGCACTGGAAGGTCTTGCCACAATCTTCTGCATGTCTTTTCAAGTCCCATTCAGTGCCATATGAATTGCTGCACTTACTACATTTATGCTTCTTTTCAGCGTGCATTTTCATAAAGTGCTAGGAAGAACACAAAAGGACCAGAATGAAAAACTGCAACTGCTCAACATTTCAAAAGCCATCAACGTACGCTGATTTTACTTCATAAAACATAGCAATTGAAATCAAAAGAAAATAAAAGCAGGTAAATCGCAGTTTCTTTCTTTCTTAAAAAGATTTATTATTTTTTAGAGGGGTAGGGAGAGAGGCAGAGAGGGAGAGAGACATCAATGTATGGTTTGCCTTTCACCTGCATCCAGCCATGGACCTAGCTGGAGACCTGGCTTGCAACCTGGTTATGTGCCCTAGCTGGGGAATTGAACCATTGACCTTAAGGTTCACAGGTTGGCACCTTAGTCACTGTGCCACCATCCAGGTGCAGTTTTTTATATGACTCTTCTCCCTATCACTTCTGCTTTGTGGAAAGTGTGGAGACAGTTTTGGAAATAATCCATGGTACCCAACGTTTAGGTTCTGATCTATAAATAAGTGCTACAAGAAAAATAAAAATTATCTGCAATATTTTTCATACAATGACCTCCAGCACACCCTGAAAGAAGTATTTCAACTGTCAATTTCTTCCAGTCCTGAATCACCTTTTTCCACAGTTGCTAGGCCCCTCCCCACCTTTAAGATAGATGCTTCTGAAATTCATCTTTTGCTGCATTCTGCAATTTCTTATTCCTTTGTGAGAACATCTCTTTTGTGCCTTGCTGGTCTGAGCTTGGAGGCATACAGATTCATGCAAGAGAGATCAAGTATACATTTTCTCATTCTTTAAATTGGTCATTTTCTTTTTCTCTCTGAATCCACTTTTGGACATCTTCCCCTTCCAGAACAAGCCACGTCTCTTTCACTTGCAGTACACCTTACTCACCTTTTCCAACTAGGAGATTCTTGGGTGACTCTCCTTACAAACAACTAGTTTGGTAAGTAATTAAAATGCATACTAAGTTTATACTACTTGCATTTCATTCTCAGAGAAGCATAGTTAACATAAGTACAATACCTGTTTTACGAGAGAAAATTGAGAAAATGGCCTGTCAGGCCCTCTAGGGCATCCTTCAATTGGGCAACAGTAGAATTTCGGTACAGTTTTCAAATCTTTTCTTATTGTTGGATTTACTATGCCGTCCTGAAAAAGAAAAAAATTACTTTAAACAATTGTTTTTAAAAAAATCAATACAGGCTGGGAGTGAAAATAAGGAATGACTAAAGATAGGAAGAAAGGATCTTTGGGGGGAGATGAAAATAGTCTACAATTGAACAGTGATGGTTGCACAATACTAAAATAATTGAATTATTCACTTAAAATGGGTAAATTTTATAGTGTATGAACTATAGCTCAAATTATGTTGTTTAAAATTCTATGCATTCCTTTAAACTACCCATTTTAAACGGATAATCTCTGCCCTTTGTGGATGAAAAAGGGGCTCTATAATAAATCTAACTGAAAGTAACCTTACAGGGTGGTCTGATCATAAATTCCGAATTGGGCAGGTCATGGTGGTTAGTCACACCTCAGTTCTAAAACCTCCCCAGTACCCTTGCCTTAAGCAAGCCAGTCCTGTCCAGTGTTTTTGTGCACCTAGGTTAACATACCTTTAAAATGCCTTTTTTTATATCTCAGATGTACAGTCACCCTCAAGAGGCATAATCTCATTAACTCTTCTGTAATCCAACTATAAAGATTTCCCTTCCCACATTCCTGTAATCTTTTTCTAACTTCCCTCCTTAATTCCAAATGTGTAAACAAAGCTGCAAACTGTCATTCTGGGAAGATTTTTCTCAGTCTGTTGAGATTTTGCTTCCAGGTATGTCTTCTGTTTGGGACACATAAACTCTTAAAAAACTCATAAAATTTTTTTACAGGTTCTTAGGCAACATCTTAAAGCCATCTTCTCTATTTGCAAGTGGTATATTTATAGTTTATTTAGCTCAAGATTTCTATTATCATCCTTAAATCTTCCCCTCCTTTTTATCTCACCCCTAGGGTCTTTGTGTGAACTGAAAAAACTTCCTTTGACTTCCTGATAAACAGCATTGTGACTTTCTCTGATTATCACCCTGCCCCTAAAGTAAAGCTACTTGATACAACTTTTATATAGTATACTATGTTTGAAATTTAATATTATAAGGGCCAGTACTACTATAGCTTTTACTACTGTGTCAGGCACTATTCTAAGCACTTTATATATACTAACTCATAATCTTAACAATCCTTTATTAATAACAGTAAGTTAATTTAGCTGAAAGTACTCTATCATATTGCCCTTGATGACATACTTTGTTGATATTCCTCAGGTGTGATGACATCCAGTATAATCTTTTTAATAAAATCCTCACCTAAGGAAATGTTTTCATTGCTTTTAGGAGAAGGGGGTGGGGTTCGGTGGGGTGGGGAGGGAGACAGAGAGAGGGAGAGACATCGACTGGTTCCTTTCATAATCTTTCTGAGAATGGAACCTACAATCTAAGTGTGTGCCTTGACCAGGAATTGAACCTACAACCTTTCAGTGTACCGAACAACACTCCAACCAACTTAGCCACACAAGTCAGGGCCAGTATAATTCTCATCTAATTCCCTAAAGGAGGTGGGAGGTGGGAGGTGGTGGGCCTCTATAGGCCACTGGTAACCACAGATCAAGTGCTCAGGCCTCAGTTGCTACTGCAGCACCTAGTATTATGATGAGAAAGGATTCATTCCTTTTGGAACATTCCAACCTCCTCCCTTCCCATCAGTGTGTATCCAAAGAAGGGAGAAATTAATAACTGCCTCACTATGATTCTTTCCCTTTGCTTTCCCACTGAATCTGAAGCGGAACATGCTGATCTTCTCGAGTCTGTATCCATTTGTGTAGAGGGGAGAAGATGCCATTCTTGTTTTGTTTTTAAACAACAATTTATCTTTCAAGGATATCATATTCTGTTAGTTATTCCTCCATGTCTTCTACAATGGTCCATCCTTTTATAATCCTACTGTACTACACTGTCTAGATATTCATATTCATTTGGATTATTGAATAAATGGTCTCCTAAATAATTTTCCTTCCTAGTCTAATATTGTAACAAACTCGACATTCCAAAAAATGATTTGTATATATCACCTTATGCTTTTTGAAAAAAAGGTATGTAAAATAAAATCCCAATGCACTATACCTCCAGTCTACCTTTATAACCACATCCTTTTCTGTTCACTTTTCATACACTACCCTACTCAACCTAACATTCTTCCCACTTCCAATTCCGCCTTCTATATCCATTCTTGGGTGGCTGTCCTTTGATGACCTAGTTTGTCCCGCATCCTCCTGTCTCCCTTTAGGCAAAATCCAATGGTGGAAAGAGCACTGTGGCTGTAAGCCACTTCTACCACTGATTTGTGGGGCAGCAGTGGACAGAGTCTTTAACCTCTCAGAACCATTTTCTCATTTCTAAAACAGAACAGTTAACTCTCAGGATTATTTTCTACTGGATTAACACAGAGCCTAGCCCAGGTCACATTCTCATTGAACAGCACTCCCTCACCACCCAGATCTAAAGGTTTAGTCCTTGAATGAAATCCAAGATAGTACCTAACTTAAGGCATCTTAAATACAGTATTCTCATTTTCTTTCAGAGTACCAGTCTCCCCAACTAAATTTTTTAAGAATAGAAACTATTCTATACACCTCTTGAACCCTTCATGCTTCAAGAAGAGGGCAATGGCATGCTAAATGCAGAGCATTTTTAGAAAGGCAGTCCTGTGTAGGGCAGCAGTTCTCAACCCTGGTGGCCTGTGAAAAGTCAACCACTGGAGACACTTAAATACCTACTTACGGTCCCAACCTCAGGTATTCTGAATATTTAGATTTGGATGGGGATTAGGGATCTATATTTGGTTTCAAAATCTCCCCAGATGACCTTAAACCTCAGCTTAAGAACCACGGGTGTTTGAATGCTCTACCTTTCCATTTACCTGCAACCTTGAAAAACTTAACTTTCTCAGTTCTTTACTTGCAAAGTACTTTGGCATAATAACAGAACCTGCTTCAGGGTTGCTGTTAGGATTTAGTTAATAGGGTACTGGGCTTAGACCAGTGTTTATTACATAATCACTCAATTAATTATTACAGCTATTAGACATTTGCTGACCAACTTAAAGCCAATAAGCTAATCTAAATTCGTGCTTTAAATTAAATCATGTCTTTGTAAAAGCCTACGGAGATGCTGTTTGTTAAAATAGTGGCATCTGCTAGCTTTAACGACAACTGACATTGTCTCTCATCACCAAACTCATCCATTTCATCAATTAATCTAGTTTTTTAAATGAAATAATTTTAATGAACTTATATATTTCCTATGTAGTGTTATCAGTGAGAGATAATGAAATGTGGGGAGAATATTAAAAATCCTTCATTCATTCGACAAGTATTGAATTCTTCTTAGTTATATGCTGGGGAGATGGCTCTCTTCTATGTTCAAGGCTGCCAATTGTCCCATGAAACTCTTCCTACAGCAGCACTACAAAATTCATGCTCACTTCTAATACATCCTCAATTCTGCTTTGCAATCTTTTTGATTGGTTTCCTTCTGCACATGCCCTGACTGGGGATCAAACCCACCTTTCAGTACATGGGATGATGCTCCAAACACCTGAGCCACTCAGCCAGGATATCTGCTTAGCAATCTTTTTATTATCCCTTTTTTGAACTCTCTATCTTGTTTTCATATACCTGTTCACTTTAAAAAATATTGATACACTTGCCCTGGCTGGTCTTGCTGAGTGGATTGGGCGCTGGCCTGCAAATCAAAGGGTCACCGGTTCGATTCCCATCAGGGCACATGCCTGGCTTGCATGGGCCAGGTCCCCAGCTGGGGATACATGAGAGGCAGTCACACATTGATGTTTTTCTCTCTTTCTCTTTCATTTCCCCTCTCTCTAAATAAATAAAATCCTTAAAAAAAAATACATTGATACACTTCATTTTTTAAAGGTAAGTTTTAGGTTCACAGCAAAATTGAGTGAAAAAGTAGAGTTCCCACATATGCCCTGTCCCCAAACACCTTGTGGAGAACATCTTGGTTGCTTCCAAGTTTTGGCAGTTATTCAGTCTTTTTAAAAAAGATACTATTTATTTATTTTTAGAGAGAGAGGAAGGGAGGAAGGAAGAGGGGGAGAGAAATATGAACATGTGGTTGCTTCTCAGGTGCACCACCCCCCCTCCCCAGGGACCTGGCCTGCAACCCAGGCATGTGCCCTGACTGGGAACTGAACCAGCAACCCTTTGATTCACAAGCTGGCCCCCAATCCATGGAGCCATACGAGCCAGGGCAGCTCCTTTTTTTTTTTTTAAGATTTTATTTATAATTTATTATTTTTAGAGAGAGGGGAATGGAGAGAAGCAGAGAGAGAGAGAAACATCAATATACATACAGTTGTGTTTTACCTGTCTCCAGCTATAGACCTGGCTGGAGACCTGACTTGCAACCTGGTTATGTGCCCTGACGGGAAATTGAACCAGTGACCTTTGGGTTCGCAGTCCAGTGCCTTATCCACTGTGCCACTGGCCAGGGCCTTTTCATTTAAATTTACCAGATTAATCTTTCTACAGTATAGTGCTGATTATTATCTTATTCATTTTCTTTTTTTCTTTTTTTTTTAAAGATTTTATTTCATTAATTTTAGAAAGAGGGGAAGAGAGAGAGGCAGAGAAGGAGAGAGACATCAATGTATGGTTGTGTTTCATCTGCCTCCAGCCACAGACCTGACTGGAGACCTGGTTTGCAACCTGGTTATGTGCCCTGGCTGGGGAATCGAACCTGCAACCTTAGGGTTCACAGGCCAGCGCCTTATCCACTGAGCCGCCAGCCAGGGCCCTACTCATTCATTTTCAATAGCACCATAATACTACACAAGTCCAATTTCTTTAACCTGGTCCATTCAAGTACCTTACCACATAGCTGCAAGCTACCATGCTCTTCTGTCATTTCTCTGTTATATCTAAACGATCCACTTAACATTCCCCAAACCTTTTCAAGGAAAGGAATGTATTTGTATTTCCTGTTGCATTTGGGAATGTTTTACACAGAATGGTCCATAAAAACTTGTGGCCTTACACTGTTTATGTTTAAGTGGCCATTGAAGTCAAAATTGTATCACACATCAGAACATAATGGGCATCAGCAATCGCTTTGTTGCTGTTGTAACAGGCACAGCAACAACCTGACACTCCTGTTCACTTTCCGGCTTTCTTAGGGCCAACTCCTCAGCTCCTGACATCACCACCTCTCCACCCCAGTTTCTGGGCCTGCTTCCCACTCTTGTCCCGAGATAGTAAATACAGAGGGTAAGCTGGCTGAGATGAGAATGGGTGAGATAAGAAAGGTGATGGCACAATAAAACACGAAGTGAGGAAGTGATGTTTTTGTTCCAAAGTTCCACATACATTTAAGAATAACATTTACCAGACCTTTTGTACTTTAGCTTTAATGTACATAAACTGAAAAAAATGTACACATAAATACTTCGTGTTTTTAACTTTTTTGGGGTACCTGTTTATGAAAAATTTTGGTCAAAGAATTTGAAAAAGAGCCCATGAGAAAAGGAAAAACAATTAAGAAAGTAAACATACAGAAAAGCAAAAGGAAAGACTCAAATGAAGACAAGAGGGTAAAAGGATTATAATAATTATGGCAAAACTTAGGAAAAAAAGCATTATAGCTATTCCAGCACCTGGCTACCTTCATAGAAAGCATCCAAGAAGAAAACTAGTTTGCTTTGTCATCATCTTATTGTAAAGTTAAAATCAGAAGACTTTGTATAATACGATCTATAGAGCAACTTGAAACTGTTCCTGTATTTTTCTTTTAAAAAACCTTCCTGGCAAATCATGAAAAGCAAACCCCTGGGCTGAACACAATACAAAATCATCTATGCCATGTTTTAAAAATATAAATGTTGCTGGATAAGAGGTAAGGGCCCTCCAGTCCTTTTGACTGCTTTCAAAAACAATGAATAAGAGAATTTCTCACAATCAAGAAGTGCCCATTTACTCCTACTCTTCCTTTCACTGAATCATCAGCTTTTATTTCTCCACGTATTCCCCCTATCTATGGGCAAAGCCGAACTTGGACATTTCAGATTTCCTTACGGGATACAGAATACAGACATGTATCATAAGAACCCATGTAAAACCAAAAGGCAGCCCGCACCCTTTACCTTAAAATCCCACTTTTAGCTATCCTCCTTCAGAAGGCTTGAAGAATGATTAGAATACAATAAGAAAGACAGCAACTAATGGGGAAGGGAATAAAAACATTATCTTAAGTAGAAAAAAAATTAAAAACTAGGAAGAAACTAGAATTGCGCCTGTAGCTGTAACCAAGAACGAAAGGGAAAATTTCCACGGAATATTATGCAAATGTGCCAACCAGACATACTCAGACTAGCTTCAGAGCAGAAATTAGGCGCCCGCTTGACCGGTAGGTAGGTAGTGGAGTCTCTGGTCTAAACACAGGCTGCTTTCAAAACCATAGGTGACTCCCAGGTAGCCCGTGTCCCCAGGCTTCTCATTCCAATACTTTGAGAACATCCCGTGTCAAAAGTAACGTCTGAGTTTAAGAGCCTCTATTCAGAAGCTGGACTGCGGGCATAAGTTTACCACACCAGGGCACTACCATAAGGATGCGGCTATTTTGTCATGTAGGCAGCCTTCATTAAAGAAAACGAACCCCCTCCCTTTCCACAAAGACAGCAGGTGCTCAGAGCCCACTACCAGAGTTGCTTCACTTGTGTCCTGAGGGAAACCCAAACTCACAGAGGAAAACTGCACCCCACCTGCAGGGCCTCCCCGGGCACATGTGCGTTTCCCATGTGGGTTCCCAGTCTTCACAGGAGAACCCAGCTGCAGCCCTGTTCGGCTTGTGCATTTTAACAGATCACCCTACTAGACTTTCCGTTACTAAATCCTTATCTGAAGCCTGACTCTAAGGAAGTTTCCAAGGAGGACCTGCCTGCAGACAGGCAATGTACTGGGTAATTTAAACTTTCTCCTCCATCAGTTCAGACCCTCAAAGACGACATATTCACAAAACTGCTTTCGGTGGCTTAGGGTTTGGAATTATGTCACTGTTGCCAAAGAAAGACTGTAAGTGGTAGAAGGAAACTTCCCATTGCAATGACTGAGAAATGATGATTTAATAGGTCTGGGTGGGACCGAACATCTGGATTTTTAAATAAGCGTTTCACAGCTGCGCATTCAAGGGTAAAAAATCACCGCCTCATTTTTTTTACATCAGGGGGAAGGGATGTTCAGACTATTAGGATACGCGTTCCCACTGAAACAGATCCAGCGGGGAAATGTCCCCTTCGGTCTCATTCCCGAGCTGATTTTATCGACAGCGAAACTTGTACCTGCCCGCGCTCGGCCGGGTCTGCCGCCAGCTCCGGGTCCACCGCAGGGCAGGACCCGCGGGCCCGAGGGAGGTGTGGTGGGAGAGCCGGAGCCCAGGTTTAAACCCCAGCGCCAGTCAGGCTTCGCAACCTGTTTCTCCTCGGTGGGATGAGGACCAAACATCTGCACCTCGGGAAGTTGCTGTGGGAACTAATCAGCTAAATGCCCGGGCTGCGAGGTAAGAGGCCGGTCGTGGCGGCTGGTCCGACCCTGACAGCCGGGTGGCGTGACACAGTGTTTTCCGATTGTTGCGCGTTCTCGCTTCCCAGCTCCCACCTTCGCCGGCCGGGACTCCCTCCCCAGTGTCGCCCGTTTTCTGTACTTGGAGGTCCCCCGCGACGCTGGCCGGTGGGGACTGGCTCACACGGCGCCTTTGCGACCCGGGCCGCGCAGTCCTGGGAGCCGGACCCGCGCCCACGCCCCCGGGCGCGGCGCTTTGTCGGCGCCAGGCCTGGGGAGGCGCCGTCCGGCGGCGGGCTCACCTGCAGGCGGTGGCTCTTGACCAGGTGCATGTTGAGCGCCGGGCTGTTGGGCAGGATCTTGCCGCAGCCGCGCACGGTGCACAGGATGTTGGTCCGCACGGCACGGGACAGCTCGCTCACCGACGGCTGGATCAGCTCCCCGGCCGGTAGTGCCGGACCCGCCGGCTGCTGCCTCGCCGCGGCGGGTCGAGGCCGGCTACCCCTCAGCCGTCCGGGTGGCCCCCACAGGCCCGAGGCGGCGGCGGCTCCCCTCGCGGCCGCCGGGACGGCCGGGGCGACCGAGGCCAGAGCCTCGGGTCCCGCCGCCGCCGCCTCAGAGGCCGCCATGGCTCCCACACAGCTGCCGCGACGAGCTCCCAGGCCCCGCCTCCCGCCACTGCTACTTCCGGCAGAGGGCGGGGCGCCGGCTCATTAGCATTCTGCCGGCCGGGTCGGCCGCGGCGCCGCCCGCTGGCCGCGAAGTGTAGGTCTTCGAGGAGCCGCTCCGGTGAGGCGGGCGAGCTGTAAATTTTCACTGGGATTCCTATGAACAGGTAGAAGTTCCTCCGGTGCATTCTTTGCCTTCCGAGAGGCTTACCCTCGGACAATAACTGGATAGAAGAAAAGTCTACGCCTTCAGAAACTTTACTTCCCAAAGATTAGAAACAACCCACATCGTCAACAGCAGGGCAGGCAAGCTGTACGGAATCACAGCTTTTGCTTATTTAGAGTTTACCGTGTGCCAGGCACTGGGGAACGCACTTTCCATTTAGTGTCTCGTTTTGTCCTCAAAACAGCCATAGTGGGTATGTTTTTTTTCCCAGTTTGCGGAGAAGTAACTAATGAGTCCGAGGTCACGTTATACCAATGAAAGGACTGTTGTAATTGACGATTATTTTAGGGAGGCTGGATTAACTTGTCTTCATTTTAACTGATGAAATTCGATTGCTGTTTGGGAGACAGTGTAGGTCAGGCCAGGGTTCTGAAACCTAAGTACCTAGAGAGGCTAGGTAGGTCATGTAAATGAGAATAGTAGGTCAAGTGAATTCGGAAGCAAGGGCTACAGTGAAAAGAGAAATACATCCTTTGTTTAAAGGGGGACAGCTACTATCTTTGATATCACTAGATTTGTTTCTCAAGACATTTTTTGTGGAAACATCCAACTTTTATATATTAGTGTCTGCATTAGTTCTCTATTGCTGCAATAGCAAATTACCACCAACTAGTGGCTTTAAACAACATGGATTGGTTATTGTCGAAGGAACTCAAGAGATTTTAGCTAGAAATAAATAAAAACTTACTCAAGTGTTTTGGAGTTTGCAAAATGGGAACAGAGCAAGGCAAAAAAAAAAAAAAAAAAAGTCCCAAAGAAGAAAAAGTTAGACCTTATAGTAAAAACCACTCAGGATGATGGATGCCACGTGGTTCAGAAGATGGGCGCAGACAGGTCAGGTCATGTCCTGTGGTCTGGATAATGGATGCCAGGTGGATGTGTTTGTGAGTCCTCCGGGGGTAATCAGTATTCTGGGTATCTGAGTCCTTCAGGGGATAATCAGAGGGTTATCTGCATGCCCAATGACTGGAAAGTTCAAAGAAGTTTAAGTTGCCAGGCTAGTTAGAACAAGAATGGAATCTTTCATATCTCAACCTTCATGGGAATCACTTTAACAGCTTGGTTAAAATGACTTCATTTTATATATTCCCTTATCTTTACTCTTTCCTCATTATCTTACAGTTCTAGAGATCAGAAGTCTAAAATGAGTCATCTAGACTAAGATCAAGTTGTTGGCAGGGCTGTTTCTTCTGGAGGCTAGAGAAATGTGTTTACTTGCCTTTTCCATTTTCTCAAAGTTTGTAATGGTGAGTTGTCCAGTAGCTAGATCACTGATTTCTTCAGTAGTTATATCTCCTTTTGCTCTTTTCTCTTCTGTTTTTGAGTACCCTAATGATTACACTGGGTCTATTTAGGAACTCTCCCCATCTGCAAAGTCCCTTTGCTTGTAAGGTAATATATTTACAGATTCCAGGGATTAGGATATGGGCATCTTTGAGCTGGGAGGAGGGCTATTATTCTGCCCACCCTGGGAACCAATTCTGATTGTAAAAGTACTGTGGGCCCAAACCAAACCAAATCAAAACAAAAACCACCACCACCAACAACAACAAACCCCACATCCATGTGTGGGATAGGATTCATGGGCTTTTTTCTTTTCAGCATCATGTTTAAGAGTGGGGGCTCTGGGGTCCGACTGCTTGTGGGTTAATGTGGGCTCAGCCACTTACTAGCCTAAGCTTTTGGTATTTACCTAGAGTAAGACTACGAATGCTGCCTGCCTTACAGGATTGTTATAAAAATAAGATAATTCACATAAAATACTTAGCACAGTGCCCACCATGTTGTAAGAGTTCAATAAGTATTAGCCATTATTCGTTTCTGGCGACCCTACTAATGTAAAACTAGGTAAATTCCTAATTTAAAAAAAAATTTTAAATCCCACTAAATTATACTGAAGCAATTCCTTTACCTATTTTATATTTGACACTAAATTCCTCGGGCTATAAAGGTGCTTGAATGTTTATTTACTGCTCCATCTGTTCCCAAAACTACATTTTAATATAAGTCTCTGGACCATCAAGCATATAATAGGTAAGAATTCCATGTATTCTCATTTCCTTAAGCAGGTGTCTCTGTCTGGGGACGACCTCAGGGTGTAGCCTCATGGGATCGCACTACAGGCTAGATAACACAATTGCTGTTTCCTGTCCTTGCCAAGCATCAGGGAGGGCTATGAGCCATGAGAAGCCAACTTAGGAACTGCAGCACCTTTGTACTAACCTAACCTTAATGCAGGCACTGAGCAGAAGTGCCCTCCTTGTGTGCACAGATGCTCCACACCCTAACTATGATTGTTGGGGACCCCCAACCTGCAGAGATCCCTTGGTACCGCAGATGAAATGAAGACTTCCCAGGCAGTTTGTGCAAGAAGGGGAAGGCTGGCTAGTGTCCTGGGAGACAAAAGCCTTGATAACCTTCCTCCAAGGTCTTTCATTGAGTGTGGTAAGCTTAAGGGCATATAGCATGCATGTAAAATAGTGCTGATTACAGATATGTTCTGGGATAACATTGGAAGGAACAGGATAACATTTGAAGGAACACTGAGATCTCCCTCAGGTCAGGGTGTATTGGACTCGGACTTTAGATGGCCATAAAATAGGGAGGTGAGTTCACTTCTGGGTTAAGGTTTAACATCTGCAGCTAGTACAATAAACCAATCAAGGGAGGTTAAGGCACAGGGCAAGCTTCAAAAGTTATATGGAATGTTCTTATGGTCAGATTTCCACAGGGACACCCTGGCTACAAGCATCAAGACTGTATGCACCCAGCTTTCCTGTCAGGACTTACAGGTTTTGCCTGGCCCGAACTGTGCTCCATGCCCTGAAACCTTCCCAGGGGGAGACCTGACATATGATTTATAAGGAAGTTGGCATTATTAACCCCCTGCAGACTCAGTCCCTCACTCTGAGATAAATGTAGTGTCTTTGTCATTGCTAATGAAATCTAAAAACATATTTTTTGCATAAGATATCTACAATCAGTAAAAAATACCATTGTGTTATAAAGCATAGTTATCCCTTTTTATTGTATTTATATATATTGGTACATTAAGCCTTCTCTTTATTTTCATCAGAAATAACTCATGTGCCAGTTTTAAAATATCTTTATTCACAAATCAGTATAAAAATGGTCAGTTTGAATGTTATATGTATGAGAAAATAGATTATCAAAGGTATGTTTACAATGAAACCATTATTTTATATAACTGAATCATCTGATATGCTACCTTCTGCAATAATAACTTAATGGACCCAAGTTTGATTATCCGAGAAAGTTTTGAGTTGGGTACAGTTTCTTGGTGCTTCTTTATGTGATCCGAGGCTTAAGCAAAAATTCCTGAAAACCAGCAATAGAAACTAGACCTCTTCAGGACTGGAGAGAGACGATTTGAGAAAAAGGACATCCTGTCACTTCTTAGGACCCACAGCTGCCATGCTTTGCAGAATATGGGGGAGAGGGAGCACACAGTCCAAGAGGAATGAATCATTCCCAACAATTATATCGAACATTTCTAAACTGTCAGTATTAAAGGTTTACGTCTAAAACATAAGTTTTTAGACAGAAGCTATCCAGTTAGCTATGAAATGAAATGTGTAAGTAATGCAGTCAGGGAGATGTGATGCTTACAAAACCATATACTTCTTACTTATCTTTAATTTTAAAATAATTCATTCTCTTTTTGGGTATGCAAGTGAGCAATGGAGAAAGTGGTGCATCTGCAATACCTGAAATTTAAAAAAAAGAAGAGAGAAAATGAAAATAATCCTGGGGCAAAGATTTGAGCCAGTTTAAAAATGGGCCAGATTAGCCCTGGCTGGTGTGGCTCAGTCGATTCAGTGCCAGTCTGTGAACCACAGGGTTGATGGTTCGATTCTCAGTCAGGGCACATGCCTGGATTGTGGGCTAGGCCCCCAGGTTGGGGTATGGGAGAGGCAACCACAAGTTGCTGTTTCTCTCCTTCTCTTTCTCCCTCCCTTCCCCTCTTTTTAAAAGTAAATAAAATCTTTAAAAAGAAAGAAAAGTGGGCAAGATTAGAGTGTGGCTCATGGACCCCCATTTAATGCAGAAACAGAATATGAAATAATAGAGTATGATAGGATACCAGACTGGCAATTAGAAAGCTTGCAGGTAATTAGTCAGCAAAGAGAGATTTGGATGAAGTATGTTGTTAATTCTTCTAGCTTGCAAAATAAACTGACCACTTACCTGCTGGTGCCAAGGATTTCAATGCTTCCAGAAGATTTGGGCTAGAGAACTTGACTAGGCACCGGAGAGGTTCTTTTCTTTCAGCCAAGATGCCCCTATTTAAGTCACTTTTGAATTTTGTTTCAAGCTGTGAACAAATATATTTATAAATGACTATGAAACATATCAGTTGGAATGGCAAAATAATCGGATTACACATTTCGTTAATTCTTATCATCAAGAAACATATCGATTAATGGGTGGGGGAAGCATTAATTTGCTAATTGCAAATGCAGAGCATATCAAATGACAGCACACACACAAAATGCCAAGGTGCACAGTGCCTAACACCCAGGAAACCTTGGATATCAGTTCTATCCGCAGGTGCCCTTTTTTGCATTCTTAGTGGAAAATTAGCACTATCTTTTGTTGCGTGTTCTTTCAATATAAAAAAGTCATGTCTTTTCACTACCATGACTTTTGTACTTCTGATCATGGGAGATTTCAAAAACATGAAAGTAAGGGGCATAGTATAATGAGTCCCATGTACATTATCACCCAGCTAAAATTATTACCAACTTGTGGCCAGTCATTTTTTTATTTATTGCCTACCTCCTGCTCCCACCTCCAAATGGATTATTCTGAAGCAAACCCTGGGACAGCACTGTATTCCATGTATAAATATTTTAGTATGTATCTTAAAAAGACCTAGAACTGGCTCTTTTTTTTTTTTTTTTTTTTAAGATTTTATTTCATTATTTCTAGACAGAGGGGAAGGGAGAGAGAGGCAGAGAGGGAGAGAGACATCAATGTATGGTTGCCTTTCACCTGACTCCAGCCACAGCTCTGACTAAAGACCTGGTTTGCAACCTGGCCATGTGCCCTGGCTGGGGAATTGAACCAGCGACCCCTGGGTTTGCAGGCTGGCACCCTATTCACAGTGCCACCAGCCAGGGCTATTTCTGTTTTTAAAAGGAAAAAAACTATAGACTACCTCTGGAAGATTACTTAAACCATCAATAGTTGACTAAGGGACTGCACCAAGGAGTAGGAAAGAAACTGCTTTTCAGTGAATAGCCTTTGGTACAATTAAAATTTTTTTTAGTCAATCATGTACCAATTCTTAAATATTTTGATTAGTAATAAAAAAAAAACCACAGTATTTTATTTATTGATTTGAGAGTGAGAGAGAAACACTGATTCGTTGTCCACTTATTAATGCATTCATTAGTTGCTTCTTGTAAGTCCTGACTAGGGAATAAACCTGCAACTTTGGTGTACAGGGACGACAGTAACCAACCAAACTCCGTGTCTAGGGCTGATCAACCATTCTTTATGAGCACTCTTTACATTGTAAGTATTGTTCTAGGTGTAGATGGGTTAGAAAGGTACTGACTACATTTTCCCCCTTCAAAAATACAGGTCATAGCCAATTATACATAACTGAATTAATATAAAAGCTGAAATGAAATGACAGATTCAAAATTTCCAAGGTCTTCTCTACTAATAAAGGAACTTACTAAATGTGATAGAGAAGTCTATTTTAACTCATAAACTTATTATATGAAATTAAAAGTGACAAATGAATAAGAAAAAGTTTCTAATAACCATTTTCCACTTACAGTTTTTGTTCTTTTGTAAAAATAATGGTAACTGTAGATAGTTTATAGCAACATCCTACCTTATATTGTGCAAATTCTAATCTTGGTTGAGGGTAGTCTCCAAAAATTTCTTGAGTCACTCTTTGGATTCTATCTTTTTCTAGTCTGTTTTCATGAATGATCCTTGAATCCACTATAGATGGAAGGTTTCAAATAAAACATTGTTAGAAATCTATTGTATCCTTAAAGTATCCTCCTTTCATTCCTATTTAAATTGCTTGTATAATTTAAAATAATGCTTACTGTTTCTTCTCTCGATTGTAATAATTTCTTATTGTAGAAACATTGGGAAGTACAGGCTGATAAACAAGAAAAACCACCCCTATTCTACCACATATAAGTAAGTAGTTAACATTTTAATATCTTCCTATCTAGTCTTTTCAGTGACTGTAAAGATGTGTATTTTAAAATTGGGATTATAACACACACAATTTTCTATCATGTTTTCTTTACTTAACATGAATGAAATCAATAGCAATTCCTATATCATTGGATAGTCATAAAAATGTTTAGTTCATAATGGCTGTACCATTTCATTTTACTAATGAATCATTTTAAAAATGTACTTCCAAATTTCAGTTTTTATTTTAAGACACACATACTATTTATATCTAGCCCAAGGCTTCTTTCTTGTAGAGGTGTAGTAGCGTTATGAGTTTCAAAGGTCTAGGGAAAAAAAAAAGAAAAAAGTTAATGTTTTCCTAATTTTAACACCTCGAAGTACAGCTATTAATTGGTTTTATCTTTAAGTGTGTCAAATTTTATCTTTATTTTTTCCAACAAGAAGAGAGCTGAGGCCATACCCAGGCTGAGCTGAGCATCTCTCCTAGAGCAGGATACTGCCAAAACTGCTGGGCCAGCAATGTGGCTGTTTTTCCCGAGGAGCTCTATTCCTTGTTACCATAAAAATGGATCTGGAGTGCAAAAGCTACAGAAATCAAGGCAGTATTTGCGATGTGATGTTTCAACTTTGTAGCTATGCCTTTAAAACCCTAAAAAACTCAATGAGATTCCTTTCGGAAAAATAACTTTCCCCATTGAAAGTCTGATTTTCTCAAATTTCTTCTCTGACCTTACACCATTAAAGCCACTGTTTTAATAATTGTTTGATTATGTGAGTTTTTCTAGGAATACAGCTATCAGAGCAGAACAGTTGATATCAATTTGATGTGAGGGTTATAGGGGCTGCTATGGGAGAAAAATCATTATCTAACTTCTTAATATTAAATATTTTCCCTAAAGAGTGGCTTTCGGAGGGCCATCATGTCTTTCTACCTAGAACCGATATACAGGGTGAAGCCAAAGTAGGTTTACAATTGTGAGTATGCGAAAGTTTATTCTTATATTCTTATTAATTATTCTATCATTTTCCATACAAACAACTGTAAATCTACTTTTGTTCCACCCTGTAGAATATATGTAAGGGCTCAAAAATAGACACAGAGCATTAAAGATTCAACTACAGGAGTCTGAACATATGAGCACACAGATGCCATGTGGAGGAGCAAATGACCCCGAGCCTGTGGGGAAGGCCAGGCCTGTTCTTATCATCAAAGGGAAACAATGCAATTAAAAAACTTTAACAGATAAATAAATTGTGAGACTTAATAAACCAATGCTTTTTCCTTCACGTCTAACCCTTGTATCATATGATTGACGGATAGAACAAAAATTAATTTGGCTTCCCTCTTGCATAATGGAATAATGTGAATTAGCTTGCAATGGCAGTGTTAAGTTATTCTAAAAAGAAAGAAAATTCTAATTAGACTCGCTGATCTGGAAACTGGGATCTATAGGATTATTTAGTTTCCAAAAGCTTTCTCTACTTCAGTAATACCTGAAGTGATTTCCTTTTGTTGGAGATGCACTTTCTCACCTGCTCAGTGGCTTCTAACTCACCTGTACAGAGAAAACAGGAGACTTACTGGGAAGGAAAGTCAATGATTATCTCACCTGATTATACTGTTCAAAAACAATAGCCTTAAGAGAGTCCAGATACCGGCTTCTGAAGTCCATTTTCACAATCCGATGGTGTTTGCTAGCAATTGTCAATGCCTTGAAGTGAAAGTTTTGAGACTGTTAAGATTACTGTGTCTATTCTTGAATTCATAATATTTGTCAAAGTAAAATTAGAAGTTGCAGTAAGTGAATAGTTCCCACTTAAGAGTGAAAAGAAATGCAGAAAAACGTAATTTCATATCCTGTTAGTTTAAAAAACAAACAAAATGCCAAAAGGCATTAAAATCATCATAAATACAAAGTCTTTAGTACCATTTTTAGAAATATGATCCTATTTAAAATTAGGAATTATAATAAGTTAAGTTTAGACTTAGGAATAAACAATGATTACTCAAATGCTGCCATTTTAACTACCAATCATCTAATACTACAATAACACTGTCACACAAAAATGCAAATATGTATGGTTTAGGAGGAATATTGAAGGAAAAAATACATATTAAGTGCAATTTATAAAAGCTTCCTGTTATCTGGGGGAAACAAGTTAGAAGGCTAAAACAGAGTCACTAAGGTAAGATATTACCTGGAACTAGAAGGTAGGGATAAATTTGTCTTAGGATACACAAAGGAAATAAACATTAGCTTTTTTTTTTTTTTTTTTTAGAGATTTTATTTCATTATTTTTAGAAAGAGGGGAAGGGAGAGAGGCAGAGAGGGAGAGAGACATCAATGTATGGTTGCTTTTCACCTGCCTCCAGCCACAGACCTGACTGGAGACCTGGTTTGCAACCTTGTTATGTGCCCTGGCTGGGGAATCGAACCTGCGACCTTTGGGTTCGCAGGCCGGCGCCGTAACCACTGTGCTACCAGCCAGGGCCAACATTAGCTTTTGAGGTAATGTTTAAAGTAGCTGTTGCAGAGGACTCATGTGACGGTAAGTGGATAAATGACTGCTCTAAAGTATGGAGGAAGAGATCCCAAACGTCAAGGAGTAGAGGTAAGTGTTAAAGGGAAATAGAAGCAAGCAGCAGTATGTAGAAATCTTCTGCCATTTCAGTAAATAGCCAAGAAATTTAAATGACAAGCAAGTTCATCTTCTGGGATCCTATAGCTATCGGACCCACAATCCTGGAGTGCACGGTCCACTTAGCACTAGAGATAATGTAGCCAGGATGATAGAGCTGCTCACCCACCACCAGCTGAAGTGATGGCTCTGGCAACAACTGAGGTGCCACTGTAGTTGTGAGTATTAATAGAGAGTAGATGTAGCATCCATATGTAGGGACGGCTTGTTCCGGGGAAAGGTGCTAGGAAGTGACAGCCATAACAAGAAGCAGCAGACTCTGAATAGAGGCTCCTTTAAATTATGCAGTCACAAAAAAGTAATGAGGCATATCATATGGAACCACAGGGAAGTGTCAAAAAAGCAAATGATAGTTGCTAAGTACTACTCTTGTTTTTGTAATAAAATGTCTGAAAGAACAAACTGTTAGCAGTAGTTAACTTGGGTGAACAGGATTGGGAAAAAGGGTAGGAAGTTTTAAAAGACTAATTTGGTCTTTAGAGACGTCTGTGTTGGTTAAATGTTTACATTAAACATGCATTACTTCAGATTAAAAGATGCCCTGGCTGGTGGCTCAGTGGATAGGCACTGGCCTGCAAACCCAAAAGTCGCTGGTTCGATTCCCAGCCAGGGCACATAATCAGGTTGCAAGCCAGGTCTCCAGCCAGGTCCGTAGTTGGCGGCAGGTGAAAGGTAACCATACATTGACAATTTCTCCCTCTCTGCCTCTCTCCCTTTCCCCCTCTCTAAAAATAATAAAATCTAAACAACAAAACAAAAAGATAAAAATGAAGAGCTCTGAACTAATGCTTATACTGCTTTCCCATTTGTAGAAAACCACTCTTATTTTAGGAAATCAAGAATTACACATGGCGTTTTTATGTACAATGCTTAAACCCACACAGACCTCTGAGACAGGATAATCAAACTATAGCCACATTCGCTGGGTCTGTACCTGGCCCAGAAGGGGAATACTGCTCCGCAGCCGCGAGGAAGAAATGAAGGCATATGGGGTCTGGGGGCAGTGGACCACGTAGGTGGGTTTGTACTGGTTTGGCTTTCTACACTGTGTTCCCCAGGCAACTCGAATCCATACGGCATCCTCCTCTGCATCTCTGAAGGTGACCGATACCTTATTAAAAAGAAAAAAACGTAAGTTTCCTAATTCAAATCTCATGCCACCAACAAAGAACACATGCTTTTTAGGGGTGAAGGATGTCACTGTAACCTCCCACACAGCCTTTTCTCCTACTTTGCATTATTAGTGTTTTGGGAATCTTTGGGAAAATATTTTGTGGTTGTTTTTTAGACACATATGTGACTTGCAAAGTCTTTTGGAAGAAAAAACTTTAAAAATCTATTCTCAGGGTATGGTATCAAGGTTTTTTCAGTAATTTTTTACGCTTGTCTTGAAAAACTATGTTCCTCTACCTTTAAGATTTTATGAAGGCAGCCTTACAAATGATATACTTGTTTTATGGAGCCTTTTTCAAGGTGAAAGAATTAAGCAAAAACCAAAAAACCTCATAGGCACAACAATAGCATGTTGATTACCAGAGGGAAAAGGGGATTGGGGGCAAAGGGAGAAAAGAGTAAAGGAGGGATAAATAGGGATGGAAGGAGACTTGACTTGGGGAACACACAATGCAATATACAGATGATTAATTATAGAACTGTCCACCTGGAACCTATGTACTTGTATTAAATGTTACCCTCATACTTCAATAAAAAATGGAGCCTTTTTAGCATACAGCATGCACTATAAAATTTAATAGTAATATTCCTATGTAGTAATAAGCTTAAAAATATACTAATCCAGCCCTGGCTGGTAGCACAGTGGATAAGGCGCCGGCCTGCGAACCCAAAGGTCGCAGGTTCAATTCCCCAGCCAGGGCACATAACCAGGTTGCAAACCAGGTCTCCAGTCAGGTCTGTGGCTGGAGGCAGGTGAAACGCAACCATACATTGATGTCTGTCTCCCTCTCTGCCTCTCTCCCTTCCCCTCTTTCTAAAAATAATGAAATAAAATCTTTAAAAAAAAAAAGATAGAATGTTTAATTTGTAATGGATAATTTTAAAAAAAATATACTAATCCAAATGCTTTTATGCATCTAGTTGAGATGCTAAAAAATAAAGGAAAGCTATGTGGTGAGAATATAGGAAACTCTACTTGGTTTCCATTTCACGGGTAAAATGTACACTTTTCTAAAGTTTTAAATATGATTACTAGCTAGTCTGGAATTCAGTAGTCTACTCTTAGATTAGTAGCTCCCCTTTGATTCAGCTTCCCCTGCAAATGAGGCACTTGGGACCTGCGTACTTGGCTGGCCCACATCGCTTTATTTCCTCCCTCTTGTATCTTACTCCAGTAAAGCAGGCTGGCCTGAAGAAGGCAGTTTGACTCTGCCCACTCTTATTTGGCTGCTTTTCCAAGTTCTGTCACACAAGGAACCCTCCCCCATCCTGGCCGTGGACAGATGACTTTCCCTGAGTGAGCAGCGCAGAGACCAGCCCCAACAGAGGGGCCACTACTGCCCTGAATGTAAGATTGAGTCTTACTCTGAATAGTCTCTTTGTGCCATATTGCCAGTGGAAAAACACCTGTAAAATCAAGACTGAATACGCTCTACGGAGGGCACACTTAGAGGGAGAAAACTGGTAGCATGCAGCATATTCAGGTCACCTCTCTAGCCCAGACTGAGAATCTTGAAGTGAGGGTTCCTGGAAGGGCTTACTGAGGCCTGTGACCTTCCTGAATTGGATGCCCAGGCAGATGTACACACCTAAGTGAATGCTTTTCTGGAGAAAGGTACTGGATCACATCAAAATTTTCATAAGGGAATACAGTCCAAAAAAGTTAAAAAAAGAATCAATGGGCTAAGAGAAAAGGATGTCCCCAGGATCTGCCTAACCCTGGCCCAGCTGGCATGCAGTGTTCCAGCTCACATGCTTAGAGTAAAATACTCAGGTATCTGAAGAGGTGGAGCCCAAATGTAGACTCTTACTATTTTCCAAAGACACTATCTCAGTAGATACCACCCTGCAATAGCTGGGATACAACATTTTTCACTAACAATAGTTTAGATTAATAATGCTCAAGCTTAACTGGGTGACTAATCCCACCAAGGTTCCTAAATGGCTTGCCGACCTAGGACTGTACCCTCCAAACTGTCAGTGACAGGTTACCATTGGCGAGCTACTGAAGGTATTAAAAAAAAAAGGTTAGTGTGAGAATCAAATGAACCTTATTAACACATAGAATTGCCACGTACTTAACACAGACTATTCATGACAGTCTGATACATGATCTAGAGGCATAAAAAAGAATGTGGTTTTTACAACTGAAACAACCTTTTTCATTTGTCTCTTCTTTGTAAGTTTTTCAAGAACTTTGTATTCTGAATAGTTTTATACCCTCTTTCTCAAAGGCTCTGCATTGGATCCCTGAACTACAAGTGCCATACATCACTCCCTAGTTAGGTTCCCTGTGTCTTTTTACTCCAGTCTCTTTACCCAATTGATTCAAGGGTAGTTCTTAACCAGAAGTCCATAGTTAGAATTCAGGGTACCTATGAACTTGGTGGGGCAAAAAACTACATCTTTATTTGCACTAATTTCTAACTGAAATTTATCACCTTATTCAGTTGTGAAGGTAAGCAACAAAACACTAGAACTTTAGGATCAGTTACTTTGTTGTTCAGAGATCCTAAAATTTTTACAATCACCTTACAGTTGTTGCAGATGCCTCAAAAACTTACACCCATCACTACTTTAAACCTAGTTGTTTGTAGACCCACCATGAGATTATTTGTGTTAATAAAAAAGCACATATATTAACATATAACAATCTAGTATTTTAATACCTTAGCTATATGTTAATATAATTGGTTTCCCTTGTAATTCTATATATTTTATTTTATAGCATTTAAAATCACTCTTTTGAGAAGTGGTCCAAAAGCTTCATTAATGGCCAAAGGGGGCCCTTGGCATAAAAAGGGTTAAGAGGCCTGTCCTAGAGCAGCAGGTGAATGACTCTTCAATCCAGAGTACCAGGAGATGCTACTTGGCCTGACATCACCATCCCCAGCCCCCAGGAAAGTGGGGTTCCGTTATGAAGAGGAAAGTGAAGATGAGCTGGGAGTCCATGGTCATTTGAAAAATGGGTCAATGGTACGTTGACCAGCTCAGAGCAGGGGAACTATGGATAGAGAAGACACAGGAGCTTTACTTGTACATCTCTATCTTCTAAAACGAACAGTGTACACAGCACGTCAGTCTCCAGCTGGCCTTTCCAAAAGGACAGGTATGTCCCATAATGAAACTTGTTTCCGTAGCCTATACTGCTAGTCTGCCTGAAATTCATTAGGAGGCAAAAGCTTTTAGAATATGGCAGCAATAAAAAAGAGAAGAAATCTCGTAACTAAAATACATGGGCATTAAAGTAGGAGGAAGTATGAGTGTTCCAGACTTTTCTTCTTGAATGGTAGGGGCAGGAGGCATGGGGTTCAGAGAACACACGTGTTCCCCGTGTCCAACAAAGGCGTCGCGAGGGTGGAGAGGACATGAAAAGGAAGGAACCTGATCAACTCGGAACTGAGGCCCAGAGAGAAGCTCCCCAGGAGGTTTCTTGTTTTGGGTGAAGTAGTGTGGGAATCTGCCAAGAGTGGTTCCTAATACGAATTAGCCACAGAAAGGCTGATTTCAGAAGGTTCTAGACCATAGGTCCACAACATTTATGGAGAGCTGGCCAGGGGACACTGTGCCAATGAAGCTTTGTATTCAAAATAAATAAACAAGTCCTGGTTGGTAGCTCAGTGGATTGGTGCTGGCCTGTAAACCCAAAGGTTGCAGGTTCGATTCCCCAGCCAGGACACATAACCAGGTTGCAAGCCAGGTCCTTGGCTGGAGGCAGGTGAAAGGCAACCATACATTGATGTCTCTCTCCCTTTTTCCCTCCTTCCCTGCTCTTCTCTCCAAAAATAATGAGTAAAATCTTTAAAAAACAAACAAACAAAACAGCAGTGTGCCACACCCAAATGGGACTCACCTTTCATCTCTCAAAGTTCAATAATTTCATGGTAAGAATATTTTTCAAATAAAATAAAAAAAATAGTATCTTAGAACAAGGTAGTTATCATAACGGGAAAAAAGGAGATATACCTTCTTTTGGCTCACAATTATCCTTGAATTAATTTAGAAATTAAAGGAACCCCCACTCACAAAGCTGAAGATTTTGCTTGTTTTATAAGTCTGATAAAATGATTCTAAGGTTCATCTTGAAGATGTTTTTGATAAAGAAAGAGTAATTGGGGGTAAGTACAGGGTGGACTTGCCTTAATGGTTATTAAAATACTTAAAAAAAAGAAAAACTACCTGATGCATTGGGGCAGTTTGCAAACAATTCATTTCCCCCCCCAGCATTTTGTTGCGCCCTTGTCCGGGTCAGTGGGGAACAGGATGGTCAGAATTCTCCTCTCAGAGAGTCTACAGGCTGGGAGGAAAACTGACATTAAACCAGAAAATGGGAAGAATTGGTGACGGGAGCACAGGACAGAGGGGCAACCAGTCCGGACAGGGACACACTTCCTGAGGGAGCACCATTTAGTGGGGGGTCACAGGGGTGGCAAGGAAGGAGCTGTGCCAAAGCCAGGTGGCGGAGGTTGTTTCAAGGAGCGGGACCAACCTCCTATGGTAAGTTCAAGAACTCAAAGGAGATGAGTTCAGCGTGGCTGGAGGGCAAAGAACAGGTGATGACACCTGAGAGGCAGGCACTGGGTCCAGGAGGGTGCGAGGAGAAACAGATCCAGGGGTACAAGAACACAGACTCTATGGGTGCAAGTGAATCTGAAGATTACAATGAAGATAAACCTACGGAAATGCTGAATTAGTAAACAAATGGTGCTGGGATGAGTCATTAGCTTCTGGAAGAGAAATGATTAATGACTCTATTCCTCCCTCCCTCCCTCCCTCCACCAAAGGTAACTCCTGTAGCTCAACTTCACTGGTGGAGGGCTGAGTGCGGAACCTCACGGGGATGCTCCAGTGGAGGGCAGAGATAAAGGAAAGGCGTTAGTCCTGGCGACAGTACAGGCGCAGTTGCAGGTAGAAGGCAACTAGGGGTGACAGATGTGCATGGACACAAGGGCTCAGCTGCTCATTGACAGTGTGACCTGGAGCTCAAGAAATGGATGTTGGACTTTTTTCACAAAAAAAGGATTTATTTTTAGAGAAAGGGGAAGGGAAGGAGAGGAAGAGAAACATCGATCAGTTGCTTCTTGTATGCACCCCGGCAAGGCACTGTTGACCCACAACCCAGACATGTGCCCTGACTGAGAATCGAACCAGTGACCCTTCACTTTGTGGGAAGACACCCAACTAAGCCACACCTGTCAGGGCTCTTTCCAGCCCCAGCATCTGGCACACGGCAGAGTAAGCCGAGAACATGCCCAGTGCAGATGCGAAGAGTGTGGAGCAACCGCCTAGGTTTACACCCTGGCTCTGCCGCTTGTAGCTGTGTGACCCAAGTCACTTTAGCGGGAGGCTGCAATGAGTTAGAAATTGGAAAGGGGTTGGAATAGGGTCCAGCTTACATGGTGTCTGCAGTCAGCCTGACTGTTGAGAGAACAGGCCACGGGGCTTTGTGATAGATGCCACTGGCTCCCATCAACAGGGGGGTTCCCAGATCTGACTGGGTGTCAGCATCACCTGGAGGGCTGGGGCACACCCTTACTGTCTGATTCAGTAGCTCTGGGGTGGCCCAAATATCTCAGTGTCTAACAAGTTCCCAGGTGATACTGATTCTACTGATCTGGGGATCACACTGTAAGACCCACCGCCCATCAAAACTCAGTTTCAACCTGGCAGCGAGGGTAGCTGCCAGAATGCAAGGGACTTATGCATAAAGCCAGCAAGGATGGAATACCCCTTTCTAGATGGGTTACCAAAAAAAAACAAACAAAAAAAAAATGGTCTTTTTGGGAGGTCTGTGAAGGAGAGCAATAAATCACACCCCTCTTCCCTATCCTCTGAACAACTGAGAAGTGAGGCAAAAGAGTTGGTGGAGGCCAATCCGAATTACCATTTTCTATCACCGAGAAACTGGTGATATACCTGCAGGCAACTGGCCCTGTGGACAATAAAACCCAGTCAGGCAAGTTGCCCTGTGGCCGCTGGCAGAATCACTCTGTGTGGTCTCCCCTGCCGGGGCACAGCTGGTCCCTGGAGCAAGAGACCAGATTAGGTGGCCCCGTGGGCAGCCACTCTCAGGTTAAGTCAGTGCTCCTGCTGGAGAAAGGTGAAGGGACTCCCTCTACATGAGGGACACATCAGGAATAAGAAGTATTTCCCTGTAAGCATTTTATGCTTAAGGATGAGCATGGAGAATGGATGTAGTTTTAATGAGGCTAGGGTGTGTTTCTAAGTAGTAGAGTAGGTATCCGTAGATGAAGAGATTGGGAATGTGAAAAACTAGAGAAAAACGAAGCACGCAGGCCTTATGAAGATGTAGGAGATGGATTCAAAGCTCCTAAGAGGAGAAGAGAGAATATGTTCAATGACAAGCAGATACACAGAAACAATGACAGAAGTTATGAAGGACAAGGTAAGGAGAGACAAAGACAGATCAAGGAATTATGTGTATGAAAAAAGAGGTAGCCCTGGTTGGTGGCTCAGTGGATAAGGTGCCAGCCTGCGAACCCAAAGGTCACTGGTTAGAGAGAGTCCCCAGCCAGGGCACATAACCACGTTGCAAGCCAGGTCTCTAGCCAGGTCTGTAGCTGGAGACAGGTGAAAGGCAACCACACACTGACGTCTCTCTCTCCCTTTCCCTCTCTATGGAAATAATAAATAAAATCTTAAAAAAAAAAAAAAAAAAGAAAAAGAAAAAGAAAAAAGAGGGAACACTACTATTCTGGGGAAGAGGACATAGCATGGTAAATTACCCAGATTTGTTGACATGTCCTTATATATGAGGAGGGCTAAGGCAGACTATAGTGGAAAGGGAATTAAGTAAGAAAGGTTATTAGAACAAGGATCACAAGATAATAAGGTGGTGCTTGTGGAAATGGAATAGCAG
This sequence comes from Noctilio leporinus, assembly GCA_004026585.1. NCBI lineage: Eukaryota > Metazoa > Chordata > Mammalia > Chiroptera > Noctilionidae > Noctilio > Noctilio leporinus. Next base: position 23,025 of record PVIW01009607.1, on the reverse strand, counting down.
TACAGTTCTTCAGATGCTCTTGCGCTGCACTGACCAACACAGGAGCCACTGGGCACCTATGGCTATTTGACTAAAATCTGTTGCAGTTAAATTAGATCAACATTTCAGTTCCTCAGTCACACTAGCCATATTTCAAGTGCTCAGTAGCCACATGTGGCGATTAGCTAGTGTACTGGACAGTGCAATGTAGAACATGTCCAGCACTGCAGAATTCTATTGGATAGGGCTGCTCTTGAGAAAGAAGCGTTTGCCTTTGAATTAAGAAGTGAGGAGAGGGGAAAGTTTTCATAAATTTTAGAAGTTTGTCTTTGTCATGGACAAGAATAGTACAGAATATTACTAACGGAAATTCTTACCAAAAAGAAGAAAGGTAATAGCAAATGTTGAGTGAACAAATGCCATGAAATTCAATTTCATGGAAATTCAGAAAGATTTTATTCTTACATTTTTTAATGCTCTTTGAAGAATTTTCTTAAATGAACTTTTAAACTGTTTCATATCAAAAAGGTCAACGTCTTCACCTGTCAAAGTGAAAAGAAAAATCAAGAAAAATTAAGGGAGTTACAATGTCTGCAACAAATACATTTACAAAGACCCTGAGGTGAGCATTTTGTGTAACCTCAAACCTCAAAGATCAAATAGCACACGTGCTGCTGGTATTCTGACACAGCATTGCTAAATATATTGTTCATTTTCCTGTGAGTGATAATGACCTCATTTTGAAAGAAAAGAGATTTAAGAGGAATATACCACTATTCATTTTTTAATTGCCAAAATATCTAGTGCAAATGTTCATTTTAAAAGGGAAAATGTGGAGGTGGGTGGGTTGTGCCTTCTGTAGGTCTGGGATAGAACAGGGGCTGGGGATGGCATAATAAAATTTAAAAATAAAATAGGGAGTGGGTGGGTGGGGAAGGGGACAGAGGGGAGTAAAAAGGGGATGGATGTAATACAGCAACAATAAAATTAAATTTAAAATAAAAATAAGAGGTAAAATGTTACCTGGTTCTTTAGTCATCTGAAAAACATCCCATACTTTCTGGTGCCGATGAAACTGAGTATCTGAAAGAGGGAGGAAGAGCTTATTGCTATTATATCATAGAAATTTTATTTAATGTGCTTATGAATACAGTTCTAATAACATGACGGTGGAGAAAGTAACAGTAATTTACAAATTAGGTTATAAATTTTTGTTCAAAACATAAATTTTACATGGGTTCAATTTACTCCAGAAAAATCAAACATGTCATAAAGAACTACTCTGTCTGTTGGTTCGATTCCCCAGCCAGGGCACATAATCAGGTTGCAAGCCAGGTCTCCAGCCAGGTCTGTAGCTGGAGGCAGGTGAAAGGCAACCGTACATTTATGTCTCTCTCTCTCCTTCTCTCTGCCTCTCTCCCTACCCCTCTCTTTGAAAATAATAAAATCTTAATAAAAAAAGAACTACTCTATCTAGTAGAGCTTTAACATTTACTCTTAAGTCAAATCATTTATTCTCTTTCTACACATAATGCCACACTTATGGAGCAGACCAGGGATAACGTGCTCTCCATAACTGCCATGTGCACTGGCTGGATGTTCTTTGGAGCATTCTTCTAGCTCGTTGCAGACTTCATTCCTGCACCTCATCTAGTCTCTACTGAAATGCCACCTATGCAGTGGCCTATGGCCTACACCAATCATCATACCCAAGTTGACCCCCCATCCTACCTTGCTTTTACCTTTACTACCTGAGATTACATCATATATTTAGTCATTTATATAGTGCTTGTCTCCCTAGCTAGAATCCTGTGGCATATAGAACTTTGTCTTGTTCACTGTTGTATTCCCAGTTTCTAGGCACTGGCTGGCATGAGATGAGCATTCCAAATACAGTTGATGAATAAATGAATGAATGATGATATAGAAGACACCCTTCAGAGTTACAAATTTAATAAGAGTCTTGGAGTAAAAATGGACTAGGAAGTTATTAAGTTTAACCCCATCCCATTACCTTCTTGGATTTACTCTGGCCCCGCACCGACCTCTGTCTGTATCCCTGTGTCTTTGCACCTAGGACCAAGGTGCTCTGCACCCCCAAAAAAGGGGCTGTTGGCCCCAACACTCAACAGCACCGACTTGCTGTGCACTTTGTACTTTTTTGTCCTTCCTATGATTGTTTTTTTCTCTTTATTTGGTGCCTTGGTATCCCCATCTTCCCCTATTTATGGCAATGGCCCAACAATTCTTAATCACCTAAGTTTTATCTAAAACAAGTGTAATCTGGCACAATGTGATGTCTGCCCAAGAGAGCATCCAAAGGGTTTTTGTTCCTTTTTGGTATTTTCTTCTTGGTTTTGTGTTTCTGAGTTAAGATGGCCTGCTAATTGATCTCTGCATAAAGTTGTTATAACAAGAGAAATTAAAATTTTTTTGTTAATGATTCCATTAAACATCATGCAAAGGTTCATGACAGTGGCAAGGCCTTATGTACACATGAAGGCATTTCCTCAAATAGAATACATCCTAGACTAATACCTGATCTTTGTGACCAACTAGGCCTACCTCTAGTGTTCCCCACCTTAGCATGGAGCTCCATATGCCTTCTAGTTGCACCTATAGACCCTGAAGCCAGGTGTGCTCCTCCCACTCAGTTCTCTGAGACCACACCGCATGCGAAGTCCAGTTTCCATCCTAACATTCCTTACAAGATGTACTATCACGGACCAATTTTCAGAAGTACATTTTCTATTCTGTTAATGATAATACAAATTCTAACAGATATTTATTATGTGTCTGTTACTGTGCTAAAAGTCTTTTAAGCATTATTTCAGTTAACCCTCATAATCATCCTGTGCTATATTATTACAATATTATATTAACAGGTGCTATTATTATTTCCATTTTACTTGGTAAAAATCTGAGGCCTAGAAAGGCAGAGTGACTTGCAAAGGACAAAAGGCTGGTAAGTGATAGAGCTAGGATTTTACATACCAGGTCAACCTGACTCTAGAATCTGAGCCCTTACATAAGAAATTGCCCCTCTGATGAAACTGAATTGGTTAAGTTTAAATACAAATCACCAAAACTTACAGATGATGTCTAAAAGGGCAGCATCATTGACACTTGCATGGTTCTCCTGAAACAGAAGGTAAAACATTCAGTAAACATGGTGATAGGTTTGATTCTACCCCACTTACAGCATATTTTAGAATTGCTTAGATCAGTCTAAAAGCACCCTTGATACCTTTCTGACAACCTGTCTCCGATCTGTGCTCTCCAGTTAAGTAACTTCTGATTCATGTTTTAGTACAGGCACTCACAATTGTTCTCCCACAATCTACTCCTCATTTATCACTTAACTTTTTCTTAAAATGAAATTTCTGGATTTCCCCTACAATAGAATTTCTTAACTAGGCTCTAGTGACATTTTGAGTCAGATAGCTCTATGTTGTGGCCAGTTACGGAGGATGTTACGGAGCATTCCTTGGCTATATCCACTGGAAGCGAGTGGTACCTCAATCCCAGTTTTGACAATGAAAAATGTCCCCAGACATTGTGTGCACTGGAAGATGAAATCATCCCAGCTGAGAACCACTGTTCTATACATATACGTTTACATATATGCATAGCATAGTTTTTTTAATGTGTATACAAAGATCTAGTTTATTCTTTTTTAAGATTTTTACTTATTATTATTATTTTTAAAGATTTTATTTCATTACTTTTAGAAAGAGGGGAAGGGAGAGAGGCAGAGAGGGAGAGAGACATCAATGTATGGTTGCTTTTCACCTGCCTCCAGCCACAGACCTGACTGGAGACCTGGTTTGCAACCTGGTTATGTGCCCTGGCTGGGGAATCGAACCTGTGACCTTTGGGTTCGTAGGCTGGTGCCTTATCCACTGTGCTACCAGCCAGGGTTACTTATTATTTTTAGAGAGACGGGAAGGGATAGAGGCAGAGAGGAAGACAGACATCAAAGCATGGTTGCCTTTCACCTGCCTCCGGCCACAGACCTGACTGGAGACCTGGTTTGCAACCCGGTTATATGCCCTGGCTGGGAATCGAACCAGTGACCTTTGGGTTCACAGGTGGGTGCCTTATCCACTGTGCTATCAGCCAGGGCCTTAGTTTATTCTTTTTCATGGCTGAAGAATATTTTGTTATGTGATGTATTATTGTTTAGCTAATTTTCTATGTATAGTTGTTTGCATTTTTTTAAAAAATAATACTAGTTAACACATTTCTTTATAGTTACATGTTTATAAATACATATATAAGTGTTTATCAGTTATATTTTTACATGTTTTTATTTTTAATGAATATTACATTATTCATGTTAGAAGTACTTTTAAAAATAAAACATGATTTTTAAAAAAATTTTATTGTTATTGTATTACATCCACCCCCTTTTTGCTCCCCTCTGTCCCCCTCCCCACCCACCCATTCCCCCCAGAGTCAATCCCACCTGTTGTCCATGTCCATGGTTACTTTATACTAGGTTCTTGTCTTATTTTTAATGATTTTATCCACATAATTTTCAGAAATGGAATTGCCGGGTCATAAAGAATATTTATTTAAAAGTAAGAGTAGCTGGCCTGCGAACCCAAAGGTTGCTGGTTCGATTCCCAGCCAGGGCAACATAACTAGGTTGCAAGCCAGGTCCCCAGCCAGGTCTGTAGCTGGAGGCAGGTGAAAGGCAACTATGTGTTGATGTTTCTCTCCCTCTCTTCCTCTCTCCCTTCCCTTCTCTCTGAAAAATAATAAAATCTTTAAAAGAATAAAAAAATAAATAAAAGAGTATACTGGAACATGGGAATACTTCGTATAAGCAACTTTCCTTAAAGTCTGGACTCATTTTAAAACAAAAAGCAAGTAGGTAAATAAATACATGTCAAAGAGTATCTCTTTCTGCACAACCTGACCAAAACATCCGAGTAGTATTATTTTTTCATCTTTGACAATCTGATAGGTAAAAAAAGAATACTGCCCTGACTGGTGGCTCAGTGGATAAGGTGCCAGCCTGCAAACCCAAAGGTTGCTGGTTTGATTCCCAATCAGGGCAAGTAACCAGGTTGCAAGCCAGGTCACTAGCCAGACCAGTGGCTGGAGGTAGGTGAAAGGAAACCATACATTGATATTTCTCTCCCTTTCTTCCTCTCTCCCTGCCCTTTTGTCTAAAATAATGAATTAAATCTTTAAAAATAAACAAACAAAAATGAATACTGCTCATTTCTTTAACTTGCACTGATTGTCAGTTTTTTTCATTCCCATGGTATTCACATTTTTCTTAGTGATTTGTAAGCAACTTTTGGCAAGTTGGAAAGTTAATTAAAAATAAGTGTCTTCTCCACTATAGTGGTATGTAGTGTCATCATTTCACAGCTTAGCAGCTGCCTTAAGTCTCTTTTGGACTAAGGAAAGGAAAGAAAAAAACCAAAGGGGGTAACATGATGTTCAAGATTAATCATTTTGAGCACTGTTACCTCACAAAGCAGAACCAAGTCATGAACAACAGATTCCTTTCTCTTCCGGAAGTTTACGTTTTGCAGTTGAGTTTCAGATAAAAAATCCCAGGTTTTTAGGATTGTCATCATTTCAGTCATTGGGATTTTTAAGATGGTCCTCTTGATAAACTCGGCAACAGTTTCATCCATTTCTTTGGCACTTCAGTAAAACAGAAAAACAGCACAACAAAATAAGAGCCAGTACAAAAATTTAACTTACCAATGACTTCTTTTCAGCACCATAATTTTACCTGGGATTTTGAATTGAGGGTCAAACACCCAAATGTTCACTTTACATTTTCTTAGGCAATCTGCCAACTGTTTCAACAAAAGGATTAATTATTTTCTCATTAAGCTGTATATTTATATTTTAGAATTTTAAAAATTACTTATTTATTTTTAGAGAGAGGGGAAGGGAGGAAGAGAGAGAGAGAGAAACATGATGTAGAAGAGAGAAACATTAATCAGTTACCCCTCATGCGGCCTCAACTGGGGATCCAGCCTGCAACCCAGGCATGTGTCCTGGCTGGGACTCGAACCAGCAACCCTTAGGTTCACAGGCCTGCACTCAATCCACCAAGCCATACCACCAGGGCTAAATATCTTTTAGAGTTTTAAAAAACTAGTGCTCTCTTTTCTTGGTTAGAGTATTTTAATCTTTTGATGGCAACGATAGGGAAATCATTAACTCATTTACTGATTCATTTAATAAGTTACTGAGCACCCATTTGTGCCAGACGCTTTTTTAGACACTGGGTATAAATACATCTTTAACCAAAGAGATAAAAATCCCTGCTGGTATGGAGTGTCCTTTCTACTTGGGAGAGTCAGACAATGGGAAAGTCACAAAATGTATTAAAAGTGGTAAGCACTGCAGAGAAAATGCAGTAGTGTTAGGAAACCAGTACTAGTGAAAATGGAGCGGGCTGGGAGGTGGAGGTGGGGGTGGAGAGGGTGACAGCTGAGCCAGTCCTTGCAGGAGAGTGAGCCATGTAGCTTGCTACTGGAACAGTCTTCCAGGCAGAGGGAACAGTAAATGCAAAAGCCTTGGGCCCTCAAGGGCAATGACAGCCTCCAGAGAGGCCAGAGGGAGGAGCACGGAGGAGGTGAGGTCAGAGATCATGAAGGGCCCTGAGGGCCATTGCAAGGACCTTGGCCTTGATTCTGACAGAAACCAGCTGCTGGAAGGTTTTGAGAAGAAGGATATGTTCTCACTTCGGTTTTCTAGGAGGATTACTCTGGCTACTGTACTGAGAATATAGTCTAGGAAGAAGGGAGAGAACAGGGCACCAGCTAGGAGGTTACCTCCATAATGTAGGTTAGAGATGATGGTAGTAGACCAAAGTGTGGATGGTGGGAACAGGTCAGATTCTGGATACACTTTTAAGAGAGAGTCCAACAGGATTTCCTGATGGGTTAAATGCAGGGTGTTAAGGGGGAAGAATCAAAGCTGATTCCAAGGTAACTGAAAGAATGGACTGGCTATTACCTGAGATGGGGAAGACTAGTGGGGTGGTGAAAGTGAAGAAAGCTTAAGAATGATCTTAAACAAGTAAATTTGAAGGTTGATTGTTAGACTTTAAGTGGAGAAACTAAATGCATAGCTGGATTTATGCACCTACAAGACAATGAGTAGTGGAGGTGGTGCGAATTGCAGTCTCTTCCTCCTTTAATGCACTGCCAATTAATACACTATTAATTAATACACTATTACTGCATTCTCTGGCCCCATACCTGAAGGGGAGGTTCCATAACCTGTCTAAAAGGTCTTGCCACAGATCTTGTGTAGGTCTCCAATTTAGAAGAACCTGTGTACCCTTATGTTCATAGCAGCACTATTTATAATAGCCAAGTGCTGGAAACAGCCTAAGTGCCCATCAGTAGATGAATGGATCCAAAAACTCTGGTACATTTACACAACTGACTACTACGGCAGAAAGAAAGAAGGAATTACCTTTTGCAACAACAAGGATGGAACTGGAGAATATTATGCTTAGTGAAATAAGTTACGCAGTGAAAGACAAATACCATATGATCTCACATAATACAGGTAACTAATAAACAAAACAAATAAGCAAAATATTAACAGGGCATGGAAACAAGGAATAGACTGACAGTGACCAGAGGGGAGGGGGAAGAGGGAGAAAGGGGCAAAGAAGGGGAAGAGTTTAGTCAAGGAACTAGTTAGTATAAATGACCCTGGGCATGTACAACATGTGGGGATTGACTGTGGGAGTGGGGATGAAGTGGGTGGGGCAGGGGACAGCAATTGGGGAAAAATAGGACAAATGCAATACAACAATAAATTAAAAAAAAAAAAAACAAAAACAAAAACCCAAAACTGCTCCCTCAGCAATAGACAGGTAATGATCTTCTGGAGCATAACTTAGTGGCTCTCTGAAAGCTGCAGCAGAGGGAACGGTGCTCCCCAAGCTCTTTCATCACTTTCTTAGGGCAGAAGCTATAGGCCAATGGGAACAGCTGATCTCAACTCTACTACCTCATTGAAGGACACTAATGGGTATCTCCCTCTCTCTCAAATAACGGACGTAACAAGGTGAACAAGTGTGATTTCTAAACAAGTATTAAGTAGGATATCCTCAGACTTTAAATACCCTTACAGTCTATCTTCTAGGAAAGAGCACACAGACCTTGGTGTCCATGTGTAAGACAGGAGGTAATAGTCTGTTAATTTCATCTGCTGCCCCTGCAACTACACCATTTCCAAAGGCAGAGGACTATCCCACTACAAGAATCCTAACTGTGACTTATTTCTACCATTTGTCTGTTGAACACTGTCTACTTTGTTACACTGATCACTTCTAAAAATAGATATTGACTATATTAAAAAAGGTACTGAAAACAATAGTTAAAAATAAAGAGAAACTATTATGAGTCATTTAGAGAGAATAATAACTGACTTAAGAATGTGAGAACAGAATCTGTCTCATGAAAACTACCTTCATGTCAAGACTGACATTGTCACAGGGTCCTGCACTGTTTTGATATCTTGCCTCTGTCCCAATCATCTACCACTATTTCCTTGGCTTCCTGAGCTCTAGTTACGCCAGCCTTTTAGTTCCTCTGATACAAAATGATCGCTCCAGCAAGATCCATCGTATCTGCAATTATCCCTGCCTAGAAGATTCTTCCTGTACATACTCACAGGGGCAACTCTTGCTGTAATTCAGGTCTCATTTCAGACGCCTTCTCAGGGAGACTTATTTTGACCACACAATCTCAAGTAATTTCCCCACCTTCATTGCTGGTCTTTACAGAACTATCTGAACTTACCTTGCTTATCAATTACTTTATTGGTTAATAATATTTTACTGAGCTCCACCATGTTAAGGACTATTTGTCATATTCACGGCTCTATCGCTAGATGACAAATATTGTGGAATGAAAGATTACTTTCTTTAAGCAGTATGCTTGAGGCGATAACCTGGGAAGGGTAAAACAGTCCTTGAAACTTAAAAAACAACAGAAGTGGGGGTGGTCTTGTTAAAATGCATATTTCTGCACCTTATCGATTTAAGCTGAGGCTGGGTGGAGGGTCACCGAGTAGGGCTTGGGATTCTCCATTTTACGAGTGCCTCAGAAGATTCTAAATTTTGGGTAGTCAGCAGAAAGCCATTCTAAGCAATTTTGGTATAGAAAGCGCACTCTATCACTAACAAAACTGGAACTCTTTGGAGTAAACCCGGATTCCCTGTGCTTATCCGATTTACTTCCCAGCTCACAGCAGCCCAATGCCGGGCATAAAGAAGGAGCTCAACATGTACACGTTGAATGAACGCACGGCAAAAAAGAGCCCTTTCAAGTAACTGTCCTGTAGAGCTACACCGCTGAATGCGGCGGATGGCGGGGGCATAGACCAGTCCCGGGAGGCATAAGAACTGAATGCGAGAGGCTGCACGGACGAAAAGGGACGAAAGCCAAGGTTAACAAAAATCAAAACACCCAAATATTGGCAAAACCTCAATCTATACCTGGGGCGGTAGAGCAGCCAGGTAAACCAATCGGGGGCTCGGGGGCCCGGCAGAGACGCACGCTTACGCAAGCCCCCGCCCCAACCTGGGCGGACGTGAGGTCACAACCAAGCGTCACTGCCCTCTTTATCCCAAGTCCCCTCTCCTCCTCCGGCCGGGATCAAGCGCCGATCTCCCACCTTAGGACGCGCGGCAGTCGCGAGAAAGTCTCCGCAAAGGCTTGGGATGTGGATCCCTCAAGGCGCTCGCCACCCTCCGCCGCACGATTCCCCGTCAGGAGGGGTTCTCTTGCCGCTCACATTGCCAGCCTTCTCGCTCCTCAGCAGCTATTCCCGCCCGGGGCGCCTTCAAAGCCGCCAATTGCGGCCCCCGCCGCCCTCGAGCCCCGCCCACTCGGGGGAAGGCAAACTTTGGACTGTCCCCCTAGCTAAGGGGGCCTCGTGGGAAGGGCAGCAGAAGTGCAACTCACTGAACTCTCACTTCATCTTCTTAGCCGAGAATACTGTTTAGGTATATTAATTCTCACGAGTTACATCTGATTTGTTGGTCCAGCTTGTTTTAGGCTTTGCCGTGTGCCTCCCAGAACTCGCCTATCCCCCGCCGTCCTCCGTAAAATGGGACCGGCCAGGCCCGGTGGCGCATGCGCCTCGGAGGCTTCGCGCGGCAGGGGCTGGCCGGCCGGGTCCGCCGCGGAGGCGCAGTCGCGTGACCCCGTGGAGTTTCCCCGGGTCTGGTGCTCAAGCAAGCCGGCCTGTGGGTGAGGCTTCTTCGCTGGTGAATACTGCTTCAGTCCCGGAGTGGCCCTGAGTCGGGTGAGTGTGGGGAGTCCGGGGGTCCAGAGAAGCGCTCCTTCTGACGGCGTCGTCCGAGGAGGCCGCGGGACACCACTTACCCCTTCCCTCGTCCCCTGCTCTCGTGCGCCCCTCTGTGCCGCGACTCGTCAGGATTTCTGTCGCCCTTGAGAGTTGGGATCTGGAAGGTCTGGTCCTCGAGGCGGCAGCTGCGTCCGAACTGGGGATTTTGTCCGGGAGGCTACAGGTGCGTCCTGAGCTGTCCGCCCTCGGGCTTTTGCTGAGGACCGGCTGGTAGTGGAGGGCGACATCTCTTGCCCTTCTGTGCTCTGCCCGCCGCTCTCGAGCCTTCAGACTTGGGGCGGGCTTCTCCGCCCCCTGAGCCTCGGCTACCTCGCTTGTCAAAGGATTGTAAACCCTTTGCATCAGTTGTGAGAAGGAAAGAACTTAGCACAGTGTTGGACAGGGTGAGCGCTCAATACAGTGTGTGATTGTTGTTACTGATTCCGTAGTGTAGAATGTGCAGGTACAAGATCGGAGCCCGTTAGGACGCATCTCTGCTGCAGTGAAAGTCGCCACCAATCTGTTCTGCGATGGGAGAATCCCGAAAGATCCCGATCAACCAGTACACGTTTAAACGAACGTAGACGTTCATATCCCATGTTATTTGGCTTAACAGATCACCCTGCCGATGGTTTCCCAATAGGTGCTTTAAGTAAATCCGAGTTCTGGGAACGTTCGTTTAAAATTTTAAATGCACATCAGAAGTTGTTTGGGCTGGCTAAGTTTTTTGTGACACCCTTTGCATCTCCTGTACAGACAGGCTCTTGCCCTTGTTTCGTTGATTTAAAATGAGCCTCATTTTCATCCTTAAAAAATAACTATGTTGAGGCCTGAACCACTTCTCAAGTCTATGATATTCCTAAGCTCAGCATGCAGTGAGCGTTTACTACGTGTAGCTACAAGAAGACTCCCTCATTATCCTGTGTGTTCTTTGAAGTGTATGGACTAATTCCCACCACCACCCCACCCCCGACCGCCCAGAAATTCACATGGTTTGGCAAAGTGCTCAGCGCTTAGTAAATGCTGATGAAGTGTTCAGGGAAAGCTACAACTTGGCCCATTCCTTAAGAAACTATGTGATGGAAGTTAGAGTCCTATTAGTCCTTTTCCCCTTAAAGCCCAGGGTTGCTCTCAGTAGCAGCGGGTATGGGTATAGGAGTCTCTTGCTAGCATCTGTTTAGATTTGTCACTTTGCAACTGTGATGAGTAAGGAGAAGCGGGTAGGGTCAGTGGTCCCCTGTTATCAGCTATGTTTGCTACCTCAGCTGAATATGGTGCCTAGTTTAAGATAATTGGACAAATACTAATTTAACTAATTCCAGTGCTTTCTGAAATGTAGGCTTTAAAAAATGTTTTAGGAAGAAGCTTTAAATATTAGTTTACAGGTTTTTCTGGAGAACAGGTTATTCAGAGACTTTTCTGGCCTTGTCTTCTACTTGTTTCAAAGTGGCATTAGAAATTGCAGCTATGGCATAAATTCATTTCTAATGCAGCCACACAATAGCAACATCTTTCTAAAGAAAACACAAGCGGCATAAAGTATGGGTTCCCTCCCAAGTAATTATAGATCTCAAGTGTTATTGGAAGGTTTAACTCCCTTTACTGAAAGTACTGTATTGCTTGCTTTTGGTTTATTTTCTGAGATGGCACCACCTGGTGGTTGAAATCTTTTATTGTTGAATATTCATTAGGAATATTTTACCTCAGAGTCTTGGTGTAGGATAATAGTAAAGGAGTGAATAAATACAACTAATTTTTATATTGTCAGTGAGAGTACCCTACTGCTTCTACCCTCCCAGCTTACCCTCAAGTAAAAGTTCAAGTAGCTTTTTTTTTTTTTTTTTAATTTTATTTATTATTCTTAGAGAGAGGGGAAGGGAGAGAGGCAGATAGGGAGAGAGACATCAGTGTGTGGTTGCCTTTCACCTGCCTCCAGCTACAGACCTGGCTTGCATCCTGGTTATGTGCCCTGGCTGGGAATCGAACCAGCGACTTCTGGGTTCATAGGCCGGTGCCTTATCCACTGTGCCACCAGCCAGGGCTAAAGTAGCTTTTTAGGGGCCAGTTATCAAAACATCAGATTGTCACAGCTGAACGTGTTTGAGAGTTCCAGCTGACTGTTTTGGTATCAATGTGTGCATACCTGAGGCAGTGAGTGGAGTTGGCATGGGGAGGGAAGGGTTGTAATTGTGACCAGTTAACCCTTCTTATGTTTTCTTAATGCCATTGGAATGGAGCTTTTTTATTTTTTCTTCATTTTGATAGTTTATTTAATCTAGTTGGTATTTCTCTTTTCTTTTTAAATTTTATTGTTGTTGTATTACAGCCATCCCCTTTTTGCTCCGCTCTGTCCCCCTCCCCACCCACCATTCCCCCTAAAGTCAATCCCACCTGTTATCCATGTCCATGGTTCTTTTATACTAGGTTCTTGTCTAAACTGCTCCCCTTCCTTACCTCTTCCTCCCCACTCCCCCCAAACCCCTGGAGTTGTTTTTAACCGAATAATAATGGACTTTTTCCCTCTTTCTCACTGTAAATACCCATGCATGAAGGCTTATCACAAATGAATAGTCCCTTTGCCTTTGTTTCAGTGGTATAGCTTTTGTTCATAATTACCTTGGCACCACCCTTTTGAAATTATTTTCTGCATTCCTTGTAGTAGCAGGTGTTTATGATTTGAATGTGAATTTTGTTTTTGGAAATGGCTTAAAGTCATTTAATTGTGAGTTTAGATTTGAGAGGAAACTTAAGAATGCAATATACAGGATCAGGATAATCCATGACATCCTTAATTAATGTAACCAGTCTCTTTTGGGCTCATTTGGACAGATATCACATAGCAACCTGTGTCATTGTTGGATAGTTCCATGAAGATGACATCTGCCTGTGTACCTTCCACCTTTTGGTTTCCAGTCCTGTTCCCAGAAGCACCTCAGAGTGAATTCATTTGAACTGTTCCTGTTATGTGATAGAGCATTTCACATATCCAGATAGCACTTTACATGTCACATGCACTGTTCACTATTTCAGAATCTCTCACATATGTATTTTAAACCTCCTGATAACATGGAGATACAGGTTAAGGGTTAATTCCATTTTATTTTATTTTAATTTATTTATTTTTAAAGATTTTATCTATCATTTTTAGAGAGGGGGGCAGGGAGAGAGGCAGAGAGGGAAAGAAACATCAATGCATGGTTGCCTTTCACTTGCCTCCAGCTACAGACCTAGCTGGAGACCTGGCTTGCAACCTGGTTATGTGCCCTGGCTGGGGAATCAAACCAGTGATCTTTGGGTTCACAGGCTGGTGCCATTCCACTGAGCCACCAGCCAGGGCTCTTTTCATTTTCTTAATGGTATTTCTTTTTGAATTAAGAAAGCTTTTAATTTTGATGGGTTTTTGTCCATTTTTTTCTTTTATGGATTGTGCCTTTTATGTATCTAAGAACTCTTTGCCCAAACTAAGGTCCTAATTTTCTCCAGTGTTTTCTTTATTATGACTTGAAAGATTACAACATTTATTTATTTATTTATTTTGGGGACTTTTTCTGAGTTAAAAAGAATAGGTTTAAAAATGATAGTAGGGGGGGAGCAAAAAGGGGATGGATGTAATACAACAATAAAATTAAATAAAAAAAAAAGACAAAAAAAAAAAGACAGTAGGCATATAGTGCTACATAACTATAGCACCTCAAAATAATGCTTTTCCTTTTACCTTAGCTGCTAATTTTCTATGTAAGTGAATCAATTTAATTAATGTCAGGGATTTCAGGCTCTTCTTTTCATTGTAATAATAACATTTCATGGATATGTCTGCTAAATTTGAAAAATTTGTTTTCCTTCTGCTTCTTTTCATTGTTTAGAATTTCCTAGTCAGATGTTATGAAGAAAGCAGTCTATTAATTCACAACAAAGTGAGATGACTAATTTTCCCTTTAATACTCTCAGAAGAATACACACATCTAATGGATTCTCTTAATTGGTAGAGTTTCATCTGAACAAAATGAGTTGCAATCAGTTTCAGGAATGTGGGGCTTATTAATACAGGTAAGCTGTTTCTGCAAGAAACATCAGTGTGTGGTTGCCTGAGGAGTCCTACTTTTTTCTGAATCTGCATGTTCTCTAAACACTCCTGATAAATTGCTGAATCTGATAAATCCTTGGCTACGGAACCTGAGGCTCAAGTTTAATAATTTGCCTAAAGTCAACATTCTTTTCTGATAAAGGTCACTGGAGGTTCTTACTTAAAATATGAAAGTAGGTTGCAGTAACAAACCTAGTCACATATTGAAGACACTCTTGTATCCACAGGTTGCTCTGCTGTGCTTCTACACCTCCTGAAGATGCATCCTGACTTGTCTCCACACTTGCACACTGAAGAATGCAACGTCTTGATCAACTTACTTAAGGACTGTCACAAAAATGTAAGAGTTCAGAAAAATTACCATATAGTAAAACTGAAACTTGGGCACAAGTAATTTAAATGTTATCTTCACTCATGGAAAGGAATGATAATGTCTTAGCTTAGTAAAGATTAGCAGTTGATGTTTGTGATTTTTCAGAAACTACTTCCTTTTATGATTAGTAAAATTCAAGGGTGAAAGTTTGTTAGGGATATTTTGAATTGATTTGTAATACTTAGAATCCATGTTCTTAAAGTACTTTTCCTAATTACAGAGCCCTAGAACAATTATGTTCAGCTCTGATTCTGATCATAATTGAGTTAGTCTCATATTTTCTGTTCCTCGATGCTTCCCATTCTGTGCTTAAAGGAAATTGAAACATTTATAATTAGATGTTGATAAATTTCAATTATGATCAGGGCCCAGTTTGACAGGTTTACTGTTAGTAGAAAGAAAGTAAAATTCCATGGTCAAAACCAAAATTCAAAGAAGCCCATTTTTGGAATGCATTACGTTGAACTGACATTTTTACAGATGTTGAATATTTAGCTTTTTTCATAAACCTGAGATAGTGATAAGGATAAACATGAGATAGTGATAAGGAGCATTTATGTTATTCTTAACTTTGCTTGATGCATTATTTTCTTCATGAGATTCATAAACAGTAGATATGCCAATTTTTTAAAAAGATTTTCTTTATTATTTTTAGAGAGAGGGAAAGGGAGAGAGGCAGAGAAGGAGAGAGACGTCAATGTATGGTTGCCTTTCACCTGCCTCCAGCTACAGACCTGGCTGGAGAATCAATTAATTAATTATTGATGAATAATATACTTTAGGCAAACTATTTTTACCATCAATTTTAAATGAACAACTGATATCTTAAGTCTTTTTAATTTTAACTGTTCTATGAGTATGTGGTAGTATATCATTTGCTTTAAATTGCATTTCCCTAATGACCAGTGATTTTGAATATCTTTTCACGTGCTTATTGGCCATTCATAAGGTCTTTTGCCAATATTTAAAAATTGATTTGTTTGTTGCTACTATTGAATTGTCAGATTTATTTTTGTTATTGGACATACGGGTCCTTTGATAAGTGTATTGTGAGTATTTTCTCCCAGTCTATGACATCCTTTTTCATTTTCTTCAGGATGTGTTTTGAAGAACAATTATAAATTTGATGAAGTCTAATTTACATGTTCTTTTCTTTCTTTCTTTCTTTCTTTTTTTTTTTAAGATTTTATTATTTTTAGAGAGAGGGGAAAGGAGAGAGAGAGGGAGAGAGACATCAGTGTATGGTTGCCTTTCACCTGCCTCCAGCTAAGAACCTGGCTGGAGACCTGGCTTGCAACCTGGTTGTGTGCCCTGGCTGGGGAATCTGACCAGTGACCTTTGGGTTTGCAGGCTGGTGCCTTATCCACTGTGCCACCAGCCAGGGCTGCAGGTTTTTTTCTTTTGTTTGTGTTTTTTATGTTTTAAGGAGCTTATATATTTCCTGGTCACAAAGAGTTCCTATTTTTTTCTTTTGCAAATTTTATAGTTTTAGCTTTTACATTTAGGTCTGTGATTCATTTCAAGTTATAGTTTTTATGTGTTGTATGAGGTATGAATCAAGGTTTCTTTCTTTACCTATGGATACCTGATTATTCCATCATCATTTACTGGAGAGACTGTTCTTTCTCCACTAAATTACTTTGGTGACTTTGTCAAAAATCAATTTACCATCTATGAGTGGGTCTGTTTCTGAGCTCTCTGGTCTGTTCCACTAATATATAGATACATCTATATATCTTTTCTTAATACTAATTAACTTCAAAGTTAGTCCCTCTTCTGTCTTAATTGACTTTCCATACTGCATCCAGAGTGATCTTTGAAATGTAAGTTTAATCATTGTTCCCCTTTAATGGCTTCCTTTGTCTATAAATTCTTCATTGCTAACTTGGTGTTGCCAGATCATCTTGAAACTGGTCCTGCTTACCTTGTGGGCCTCCTCACTGTCCTGTACCTCTGGTCTCCCCCTCATTCCCCTGTGCTCTGTCCTGCAGTTGCACTGGAGCATACGTATTTCTTCTAAGCCTTTGTTCTTGCTTTTTCCTTTGCGTTACTTAGAGTATTTTCACTATCTTCACTTCCCATTTGCAGACCATTTATTGTCGTCTAGTTTTATCCAGCGTAATTTGCCATTTCTTCTTTCTTTTCTTCTTTTCTGGCCTAGCTTCTCTTGGGCTAGCCACTCTGTACTCCAGTAACACCATACATAATACATTTCCCACTTTATGGCGATTCTTACACTTTTTGGTCTCAGGACTCCTTTACGCTCTTAAAAATAATTGGGGACCACAAGAACTTTGTTTATGTGGGCTATATATATATATATATATATATATGTATTTACTGCATTTAGAAATTGAAACTGAGAACTTAAATTTATTTAAAAATGAAAATAAACACACATGTTAACATAATTCTTTTTTATAAAAAGCTCTTAGTTTCCAAAACAACAATAACAAAGTGACACTGTTTTTGCATTATTACAATTCTCTTTAATGTCTGACTTAATAAAATACAGCTGGATTTTCATTGCTGCCTCTACATTCAGTCTGTGATATTGTTACCCTCATGGCACCTCTGGAAAATTCCACCGTATCCTTGTTACTGAAAGTGAACAAAATAAATAAGATCTTTGATTATTAGGAAAATAGTTTTTACCTTATACGTGCCCTGAAAAGACCTTGTGAACGCTTGGATGTCACTGGACTATGCTTTTATAAACCATTGCTTTATAGCAATCATGTCCTTATTTGTCCCCACCCTCTGACTGGTGTGAGAGTAGGGCCCAGATTCTCCTTGCTCACTGCTGTACCCTACTGCCTGGGATTTTTCTTTCAGGCATCAGTTGATTGATTCACTTATTAAATCAAATGCTTAGCCAGTTTGGTTCTCTAGAAATAGACATCATGCACTAGAAGCTTATGCTATGTACAAGAGAGTTGCAGTACATGGGCATGTCCTTTACCGTTTTCACTGGGCACTTGGGTTTTTCACATAATGTCACAAGAGTATAATTCTTATTTGGGGTTAGTGTTGAGGTAAAAATAAAAATTAGATTTTTTTCCCTTGAATTTTAAAAATAAGTTGTATGGCCCTGGCTGATAGCACAGTGGATAAGGTGCCAACCTGCAAACCTGAAGGTCACTGGTTCAATTTCCCAAGCCAGGGCATATAACCAGGTTGCAAGCCAGGTCTCTGGCCAAGTCTGTAGCTGGAGGCAGGTGAAAGGCAACCACACATTGATGTTTTTCTTCCTCTCTGCCTCTCTCCCTTCCTCTCTCTCTGCAAATAATAAATAAAATCTTTAAAAACAAAACAAAACAAAACAAAAAAAAGTAAGTTGTATGTATATGGGATGGTAAGAATAAATGTACGCTAAACTATAAAATATTGCCTTGTATTGTAATAGTCTAATCCTTTCTGATATTTCTGCTTGACCAGAAGGTGTGTGAAACTGAATTGTCTCTGCTTATTTGTTTTTTAACAAAGTAATTTAGGAAAAATACACAAGAAATACTTATTTTGAGGAGGTCATTACGTAACCAGCAGGAGCTCTTAGTCTGTTCTAGATGCTTGCCAGAAAAACTGACCATTTTTCCAGTGTGGACCAGAAAAGTATATATGAAGTGGTAATGAATTGGTATAGAAATAAATAATATAAGGCATAGCTAACTAATTATGTGTGGCCTAGTTTCCATGAAGGCCTTACTTAGAAAGAAAAGGAAAAGATCTGCTTATTATTACAATGTCAAGTTCGGCATTTATGCCATCATTATAGATCACCCTGCTCTCCAGTCCACCCTTAAAAATTGTGACATGCAAACACTCTACCTATGATCTTACTAAAGTTCAAATTCTTGACTTCACCCTTCATCTTAACCTGTTTTGAAATGTATTTTTTGCCACAATAATAGTAATAGGACTTGAAACCAAGAGGAGGTTTTTATATTTGCTTTTCGGGTAAAGCAGACAATTTCAGACATAGATTTCCCTTTATTGTGAATTAGTGGCTTATTCATGTGGCCCAGACAGGCCATAGAATATCAGTGTTAGGTGTTTTGATTTATTTTGATAACATTTTGAATGGAAGCAAATGAGAAAATAGCTTTGGCCCCAGTTGTATATTAAGTAGCTCTCCTGTTGGACAGTGTTGGCTAGTGAAGGAAGTTGCTGTGTTAATACGGCCACACTGCTCTTGACATTACCCCTGTGATGGAGGGTGGGTTGCACTGTGACTTTCACACGCCCTTAAAGAAAGTGGCATTAGGAAATAAAATGGTTATACTTTGTCATTATGAGGTTTTGACAGATTGGTAGGTTTCCCATTTATCAAGGAAAAGACTTCTTATTTTTTATTTCTACCTAGAGAGCATTTATCCCTTTTTTGTAGGAAAGCCAGGATGAAAGTATTTAATTGTATATTTTATACTTGTAGTTTAACTACTTGCTTATTAACAAGGTGACACCTTAAACAAGTATTTAAATTCTATGTGCTGGAGACCTTAGCATATTATTGGATGAAATATTTTACCCTTTTCTTCTTTTAGCACAACATTTTGAAATTTTTTGGTCATTGCAATGATCTTGATCGGGAGATGAGAAAATGCTTGAAAAATGAGGTAAGCAAAGTGTTAAAGGATGGAAATAGTTCAATAGAACAGAACATTTTTGAACAATGTTATATATTACTGTCATTGTTAAATTTCTTTCCCAGATTTTAGTATAGCAGAGAAAAGTTGACTTTATATGTACATACCTCCCTAAAGCCTAGGGGAGACATGAGAGCCTTTTCTGGGGACAGTTTTAGAGTATCACTGCTGTTTCAGCATGCACATAAATGAAAACTACTTCCTTTCTATAATCGCTGTAATTCCTCTGGGTGAAAATTTAAGTTTGGGAAATTGACTTTGTATAGCATATGATTGTCTAATTGCTAAACTATGTACCTGAAACTAATACAAAATAATAATGACTGTAAACTATAATTAAAAACAAAAACAAAAAACTGATGCAATGGGAAAAGAGGATTCCCTTTAGAGAAATTTGATCTATAGTTGTCTTTGTTCAATTTTTAATATTTTGGTAAATTGAATCTCTTTAGCAAAAAAGACATATCAGCTATTGGCTAGAGCAGATAACTAAAACTCTCTAGGCCCCAATTTTCTTACATAATATGGTGATGGTGGACTTGGGCTCTTTAAAGCTTTACAGTTTTTTAATTTCTTTGTAATTATGGTATATATAAACCGTAGGGATCTAGTTTGACTTATTTGGAAAGACTCATTTCCTGAACCCAATGTTAGGCTAAGACTTGGACTCGGGCAAATAGCCAAAATACCTAATTCATGTCTTTTTATAGGTACTGCTAACCAAGCAGAGTGCATTTAAATCATTGAAAGGAAATCTAACTTAATTTGGTGTTTTTCTTTTGTTTGTTTGTTTTTTAAAAGATTTTATTATTTTTAGAGAGAAGGGAAGAGAGAGAGCCAGAGAGGGAGAGAGACATCAATGTATGGTTGTTTTTCACCTGCCTCTAACTATGGACTAATTTAGTTTGTTTTGTACATCAGATGTTTATGTCCAGAACCTTTAAAACCTATACTAAAAATCTGCCTTCCAATTTTCTTTCATTTTCTGCACTTTGAACTTTTTCTTTCAGTAGCCTAATATTGAGAAGTATTAGATAAAACATTTGAAGCTTCCCAGCATCTACTTTCTTCATTTTTATATTTTCCACTTTGGGTTTTTTGTTTTGTTTTACTATTTTTCCTCCCCCTGGAATCCCTCTCCAAAGTATATTTACTGTTTGAAGAACTTTTCAGAGTTCTGAGTTAAGGGTGACAATCTTCTTTGTGTGAACGAACATGTACATGTGTAAGTGTTTTAAACTGATTTTTAAAAAGAGGTTTTTTTTTGTTTTTAATATGTAAAGGCTTGTTTAGATGGCAACTAAACGTAGGGCTCTGTTTCTTTTTAAATAAGATAATGGAAAAGAAAGGCCATACTATTTTCTTGGATATATCTGTTTTATTTCTCATATACTTTCAGTTATGTAACATAGCTTTTTTCCTAAGTTTTGATTTTTTTTTTTCTCCTTACAGTTAAACGATTTTGCCATTGGTTTGTTGATTGATGGTAGGAGATTTTCTTCCCAAGTCATCCTGAGCTGTTAATAACTGTTTGATAGAATGTTGTGTAGGTACTCTTATGTTGTCTGAGTTTTTTATATAAATTTCAGATTTTCTCCTTGATTTATTTTCTAAGTCCTGTGTGTGTGTGTGTATGGGTCTGTTGTTGTTTTTTAATTCATTATTTTTTAGAAAGAGGGGAAGGAAAGGAGGAAGAAAGGGAAAGAAATATCAATGTATGGTTGCCTTGCCTTTTACCTGCCCCCAGCTGGGAGAACTGGCTTGCAGCCTGGGTATGTGCCCTGTCTGGGAATTGAACCAGCGACCCTTGGCTGGCGCCAATCCACTGAGCCAAACCAGCCAGGGCCTCTGTGTGTGTGTGTTTTTTTTCCTAGAGGGGAAGTGAGAGTGGCAGAGAGGGAGAGAGACATCAATGTATGGTTGCATCTCACCTGCCTCCAGCCACAGACCTGACTGGAGACCTGATTTGCAACCTGGTTATGTGCCCTGGCTGGGGAATCGAACCTGCAACCTTTGGGCTCGCAGGCCCAGCGCCTTATCCGCTGTGCTACCAGCCAGGGCTCTGTGTGGTTTTTATGTTGCTTAATTACCGGATTTATAGACATTTTTCTGTCTATAATTTTTCTGTCCTTTCATCCTTTAATCCTCTGAATCTTTCTAGTTTACCACTTACTACTTCTAGTCAGCTTTTCCTATCATTTCCCTGATGTATTATTTGAGTACTTTGTTCCTTAAAGCTTATAACTAGAAAAAAGGTGAAGCCAGTTCTGTTGAGCTTCTCTTGCTGTTTTGTGGTTGCTTTTGTTCATTTATTTTGTGGTTGCTTTTGTTCATTTATTGGAATAATCACTAATATTACTTCTTTGTAGCATTCTCTTTTGTCCCTCGTGTGTTTTGTTTGGTTTTTGGTTAATTGACCTTCCATTCTGTATTTTCAGTGGAGTTTTGTGAATAAAATAGTCATCTTTTTTTTTTTTTCTTCTTTTATTAAGGGGTCATTGTTGGCTCCCTTTGGAAATAATCTTATATATTTTATAGACTATATTTTAATTTGCTCTCTGATTTATTTTATTGACCTGCTACAAAGTACTATCTTCAGACCCTCCTCCCAACCTAATTGCTGGGAGTAACAGGTGATTAAAAATAGATGTCAGCCCTGGCTGGTAGCACAGTGGGAAAGGTGCCGGCCTGCGAACCCAAAGGTTGCAGGTTCGATTCCCCAGCCAGGGCACATAATCAGGTTGCAAGCCAGGTCTCCAGTCAGATCTGTGGCTGGAGGCAGGTGAAAAGCAACCATACATTGATGTCTCTCTCCTTCTGCCTCTCTCCCTTCTCCTCTTCCTAAAAATAATGAAATAAAATCTTTAAAAAAAAAAATAGATGTCATGTTTTTCCCGCTCTGGCTGGTATGGCTCAGTGGATTGAGTGCCAGCCTCTGAACCAAAGGATCGCCAGTTGGGTTGCTGACCATGTCGCTTGTTGTGGGAATGCAAGAGGCATTGAGTTTCTTTCCCTTTCTTCCTCTGTTCCCCTCTCTCTAAAAATAAATACATTCTTTAAAAATTATTTTTCTCAGAGAAGGTATCTATCCATCAAGGTTCTGGAGTAGTGACTATTTATTTATTTTTAGAGAGAAACATTGATTTGTTCCACTTATTTACGTGTTTATTGGTTACTTCTTATGTGTGCCCTGACCAGAGATTGAACCCCCAACTTTGGTGTATAGGGACGACCCTCTAAGCAACCGAGCTACCCTGCCAGGGCAAGTGGTGGCTTTTTTATCCCTAAATTTTTAAAGATTTTCATGCTCTACTGACTGAGCTAACTGGGTGACAGGTTTATCCCTAAACGTTTTAAAGCAATAAAACACACCTTGTCCTTAACAATCTTTTTTTTTTTTTTCTTTTAATTTTATTGTTGTTGTATTACATCCATCCCTTTTTTTCTCCCCTCTGTCCCCCTCCCCACCCACCCTTTCCCCCCAAAGTCAATCCCACCTGTTGTCCATGTCCATGGTTCCTTTATACTAGGTTCTTATCTAAGCTGCTCCCCTTCTTTGCCTCTGCCTCCCCCGTCCCCCCTACCCCTTT
>PVIW01009606.1:0-45512 GCA_004026585.1 Noctilio leporinus | reverse complement strand
TGAGATAGGGGGGGATTAAGAATATGTGAGAAGTACCTTTTGAAAAGGATATGTTGGGGATTAATAGTTCATATAGCTCTTGGTATAACTTAGGTGCTTGAGATTAGCAGCAATCCATTTCCTGAGGCTGCCTCTTTTTCTTGGTCAGGTCTTTGCAGTCTATAGTGTAGCTGGTCTTGACATAGCAGGGCGTCTGGTTGTCACAGTCAGGGCTGATTCTGAGTGTCAGCCCCCAAGTAGGCTGGGCCTTCAGTAGCCTAGCTGGGTTTTAGGGCTGCCGGTGTTTTGGCTGTCTTTCCGCCAGTGCACTTCCCTGCTCCCCTGCTCCTGCTCCCCGCAGGACTCTTCTCCTCTGCCTCTAGCCCTGTGAGGAGCTTCCTCTCCCTGTTGCCGGAGTGAGTCTCTCACACAGTCCCTCCCCTGCAGGAGTTCAATTCCTTGTGCCCTACCGCGTTTGCCCTCGCTGCCCACACCTCACTGCTCAGACTTCTAGTCACCAGGGAGCCCGGAGCTGGCCTCAGTCAAACGCGCCTCAAGGAGTTTCTTAACACCAAATCAGTACTGCAACAAATGTTAAAGGGCTTGCTTTAGGAAGAAAAAAAAAGGAAAGAAAAAAAAAAAATTGAGGAAAACAGCCTAACAATAAAATGGCACTACATATGTATCTATCAATCATCAGCTAAAATGTAAATGTCTTAAATCCTTACCCAAAAAGACATAGAGTAACTGAATGGATAATAAAAATAAGACCCATATATGTGCTGCCTCCAATAGACCCATCTCAAATAGAAAGATACATTCAGACTGAAAGTAAAGCAATGGAAAAAGATATATCATGCAAATAGAAATGGAAAAGAAAAAGAAGCTGGGGTAGCAGTACTTACATCCAACAAAATAAAACCAAGGCTACAGTAAGAGACAAAGAAGAACATGATGTAATGATAAAGGGAACAATCCAATAAGAGGATATGATCCTTGTGAACTTTTTGCACCTAGCATAAGAGCACCTAAATATGTAAAGCAAATATTGATTGATATAAAGGGAGAGATCATCAGAAATACAGTCATAGTTGAGGATTTTAAACTCCACTGACTTCAATGATTAGATTTTTCCAGGCAGAAAACAAACAATGAGACAGGGACCTTAAATGATACAACAGATCAAATGGATTTGAATGATACCTTCAAAGCATTTCACCACAAAGCAGCGAATAATACATACTTTTCAAGGCCACATGGAGCATTTTCTAGGATAGACCACATGTTAGGACACAAAACAAGTCTCAATAAATTTAAGACTAAAATCATATTAAGAACCTTCTCTGATAACAATACTATAGACTAGAAAATCAATCAGAATACTGAAAAACATGCAAAAACATGGAAATCAAGGAGATCAAGGCAGAAATCAAGATACTTTGAAAGAAATGAAAATAAGAACACAACCACCCAAAATGGGTGGGACAATGGGAAATTCATAGCATACAGGCCTATCTCAAAAAGACAAGAAAAAGCTTAAATAAACATTCTAATTTCACACATAAAGGAAGTTGAAAAAGAACAACAAACAAAGCCCAAAGTGAGTACAAAGAAGGAAATACTAAAGATCAGAGCAGAAACAAACAGTCTTAAAAAATGATATAAAAGCCAAATGAATCCAAAAATGGTTCTCTGAAAAGATAAACAAGATTGACAAAACCTTTAACCAGACTGATCAAGAACCCAAATAAACCCAAATAAATAAAATGAGTCATGAAAGAGGAGATATAACAACTGACACCAAAGAGATAAAAAGGGCTGTGGTTATAAGAAAATATTATCAACAATTATATGCCAACAAACTGGACAACCTGGACAAAATGGATAAATTCCTAGAAACATACAATCTTCCAAAACTATATCAGGAAGAATCAGATAACCTCAATGGACAGATTATACCTAGTGAAACTGAAGCAGTAACCCAACATACAAAAGCCCTGGACCAGAGAGCTTCACATGTGTGGTGAATTTTACCAAACATTCCAGAAGAACTAACACCTCTTCTTCTCAAACTATTTCATAG
Source organism: Noctilio leporinus (assembly GCA_004026585.1). Lineage (NCBI taxonomy): Eukaryota > Metazoa > Chordata > Mammalia > Chiroptera > Noctilionidae > Noctilio > Noctilio leporinus. The sequence continues at coordinate 43,450 of PVIW01009606.1, read as the reverse complement.
AACTTAAGAGGAGGGAAGGCTCCCAAACTCACTTTACCAGGCCAGCAGTATCCTAATTACGAAACTAGATAAAGACAATACAAAGAAAGAAAATTATAGGCCAATAGCCCTGATGAACATAGATGCTAAAATCCTCAATATAATATTAGCAAAACAAAAACTACAATACATCAAAAAGTGATATACATGACCAAGTAGGATTTATGCTGGGAATGCAAGGGTAGTATAACATGCACAAATCAATAAATGTGATTGACCACATAAACAAAGTGAAGGATAAAAACCTCATGATCACATCTACAGATGCAGAAAAAGCTTTTCATAAATCCTTGCAATCATTTATGATAAAAACTCTCAGCAAAGTGGGATTATAGGGAACATACCTAAACATAGTAAAGGCCATATATATGACAAACCCATTGTCAGCATCCCATTCAACAGGCAAAAACTACAACATTCCTCTTAAGATTAGGAACAAGGCAATCCCTGTCTGTTTTCACCCTTCAAATTCAACATAGTACTGGCAGTCCTAGTCAAAACAATCAAATAAAAAGAAGAAATGAAAGGCACCCAAATTGGAAAGGAAGAAGTAACACCACTTTTATTTGCAGATGACATGGTACTGTACAGAGAGAACCCCAAAGATCCCATGAAGAAACTACTAGAACTGATAAATGAACTTAGCAAAGTAGCAGAATACAAAGTTAATATCCAGAAATCAGTTGCAACTTTATATGCCAATAATGAACTAACAGAATGGGAAATTAAGAAAATAATCCCATTCACAATTGCTTTGAAAGGAATAAAATACCTAAGATGTAAGAGTCCTATACACAGAAAATTTTAAGATATTGAAGAAATAAATAAATAGAAGCACGTACCATGTTCATGGATAGGAAGAATTAACATCATTAAACTGTCCATTCTACACAAAACAATGTACAGTCTTAATGCAATTCCTATGAAGATTCCAATGATGTGCTTCACAAAACAAGAATATTTCAAAAATTTATATGTAACTAGAAGAGACCCTGCACAGCAATAGCAACAGTAATCCTGAGAAAGAAGAACAAAGTTGGAGGAATCATGTTACCTAATATAAAACTATACTACAAGGCCATAGTAATCAAAAGAAGTTGATACTGGCATAAAAATAGTCACCTAGATCAATGGAACAGAATAGAGAACCCAGAAATAAACCCACAGTGTTGTAGTCAACTAATATTCAACAGAGGAAGATGCATATCAATGGACTAAAGATAGTTTATTCAATAAATGATGTTGGGAAATTTGAACAGATAGGTGCAGAAAAATGAAACTAGATCATCTTTTTACACCACATTCATAGGAATAAATTAAAAATGGATTGAAGACTTATAACTGTTAGATCTGAAACAATAAAAATTGTTGAAAAACACATAGGCAGCAAAATCTTAGACATTGCTGGTAGAAAAATTTTTTTAGATATATCTCCCCAGGCAAGAAAAACAAAAGAAAAATAAACAAATGGGACTACATGAAACTAAACAGTGTTTGCACAAAAAAGGAAATCATCAACAAAATAAAAGACAACCCACAGAATATGAGAGCATATTCACCAATACATCTGATAAGGGGTTAAAATCCAAAATTTATAAAGAACTTACAAAACTCAACACCAAAAAAATTTAAAAAAAAACAAAAAACAAAACCAAGCAACCCAAGAAAAAAATGGGCAAAGACCTGGAATAGACCCTTCTCCGAAGAGAACATATAGATGGCCAATAAACATATGAAAAGATGCCCAGTGTCATTAATCATCAGAGAATACAAATTAAAACTACAATGAGATGGCATCTCACACCTGTTAGAATGGCTATCATCAATAAATCAACAAACACCACATGCTGGGGAAGACGTGAAGAAAGGGGAACCCTTTTGTACTGTTGGTAGCAATGCGGATCGGTACAGACACTGCAGAAAGCAGTACAAAAACAACTCAAAAAATTGAAAATGGATCTGCCTTTTGATCCATTGTTATTTATAATCACCAAGATATGGAAGTGGCCCAAGTGTCCATCAACAGATGAGTATATAAAACAACTATGAGACATTTACACAAAGGAATTCTACTCAGCTGTAAAAAAGAAGAAATTTTACCTTTTGCAACAGTATAGATGGGCCTAGAGAACATTTGCTAAGTAAAATAAGCCAGTCAGAGACAGACAAATACCATATGATTTCACTTATATGTGGAATATAATGAACAAACTGAACTAACAAGCAAAACAGACAGACTCGTAGATAGAGAGCAGGTACCATCAAGTTGGGGGGAAAGGGGAGGTTAGGGGGTGGAGGAGTTGAGCAAAAAGGAAAAAGGACTCATGCACATGAGCAACAGATTGCTGGGGGGAGGGGTATAAGGGGACAAAATGGTAATGGAATAAAATATAATAAAAATTAATTTAAAGAAATGGCAGAGATAATAGCTTCACATGACCTTGATATTTAAAATGATATGAAGTTAACAGGTATATTTTGCCACTTAGCTATTTTCAAATAGTTTTCTAATAAGATTATATCAAATTTAATATAAAAGAAATTAAGGTGTTAAAAAAGAAGAAATTGTTCCTAAAATTAGAGGTAAAGCACCAAAATCAAGGTGACTCTTAAGAGAAATAAGTTATGGCAAATAGCAACACAAGTTTTAAAAAATATTTTTTATAAAGATTTTATTCACTATTTTTAGAGAAGAAGGGTGGGGAATGAGGAAGAAAGGGAGAAAAACATCAATATGTGGTTGCCTTTCACCTGCCTCCAGCTGGGGACCTGGCTGGAAACCTGGCTTGCAACTTAGTTATGTGTCCTGACTGGAAATCGAACCCAGTGACATTTGGGTTCAAAGGCTGGTGCCTATTCACTGAGACACCCGCCAGGGCTAAAAGATCTTTAAAATGAATACTAGGTAATTTAGATGGCTCAAACATGAAAGTCTTTTGTTAAGAAACTTTTTTCATACCCATTTCAGGTAAAATGTGTAAGTTGTTTCAAAACATGTTTTCTATTTCTACCTTATTTCCTCAGACAGAATTCTTGAAACTTCTTAGGTTGAGAATAAGCCTTCCAAAACAATAAGAACAAACCTATAAACATTAAATTACCAAAAATTGACTGAAGATTCCCTCTACAGAAAAATAACATCTGTAAAAATTATCATTTGGATTCTTCCTCCCTAATTATGCTTTTTCCTATGACTCCTCAAGTCTTGGATAATTTCCAAAACATGGGGAAAGTGTGTGGTCTATGACCACCAAAATACCAGGATCATTTAATAAGGTTATTCCTCTGTGGACATAAAAGAATGTCATGATTACCACAAACTCTGTCATAACCAATAAACTTAACTTTTATACAGCTTTTCAGTTTTTATACGATTTTCACAAACACCATCTCATTTGATCTCAAGACAACATGGGAAATGGCCAAGAGATTTATTAATAAAGACTAAATAAAACCAACTCTTTAAAAATAATTTATTTGGTGTTGCCAAACAGACATGCAAGATATGAATGAACTCCACACAATAAAGCCAGCACACTATTTCAAAATAAGATTATTGGTCTGGTATACATCTGTCCCTTTCTGTATTTTAACTTGAAATCGATCCTTCAGATTTAAGAATGACCTCAGGAATATCTTCCACAGGGCCACTGTCCAAATGTCACACTGAATTATGCTATTTCTAATGTATTGAGAAAATTTGTATGATAGAATTATTTTTTAAACTTTTCTTGTAGTGAGCAAGTTATCCGGGAAGAAATATGGAGGACAAAACAACACAGCTAGACAGAATATAGAACATCACACTGTATTTGTGTCAGTAATCAATTATTCTAACACCAACTCTAAAGATAAAAAGGGAAAAAAACCCCTAGAAGATCACATATTCCTCCCCCACAAATCCATTTTACAATACTCTTAAATTATTTCAACTGGAAAGCTTATGTGCCCGAGCTTTGCTGATCACTACAAAGTTGTGTTATCTGAGCCTTTAAGAGTTTATGGTCTAAAATAAATACTAGAGAAACCCTGGCTGGTGGCGCAGTGAATAAGGCACCAGTCTGCGAACCCAACGGTCGCTGGTTCAATTCCCAGCCAGGGCACATAACCAGGTTGCAAGCCAGGTCTCCAGCCAGGTCTATAGCTGGGGGCAGGTGAAAGGCAATGATACACTGAGGTCTCTCTCCCTCTCTCTAAAAATAATTAATAAAAATCTTAAAACCCCCTAAAGATGTTTTTAAAAAATTAAAAATTAAAATACTAGAGATACGAAGAACATATAAAAATGTGAGAATATTGTGATTCAAGAAGTCCCATGATTCAAGTCAACAAAATATGTATCAAATAAATACATACTCATAAGATGGCAGAAGCGCTTGGTGGCCAAAGGCTCTAGTTTTCAGGTGAAGGCAGACCTGGGTCTGAATGTTGGCTCCTTCACTAACTAGCTGTTTGACCTTGGACAAGTTACTTAACCTCCCTATGTCTCAATTCCTAATCTGTAAAAATAGGGCAATAATGTTAAACTCACAAGACTGTGAAAGTAAATGAGATCATGTACATAAGGTATTTATTACCACATCTGGCATATATGAATTCTCAAAACTGTTAGTTATCATTATCATCATCATCACATTGTTATTGTTAAAGAGGTCCTATAAAATAGAACTGCTGGTGTGGTGTGCTGTGCAAGAGAGATGGAAAAGGAGGGAAAGTGGGAAGGAGGGAGGGGGAGAGAGAAAAACAGAAAGAGAAATGTATTAATATATAGCGGTTATTATTATAATGAGCATAAGGGCCTTGTGAGAAGGAAATTAAGAGAAACCTCAAACTTTTTTCAGATATTGGAAAAAACCTGTCTGGGAAGCCCTAACAAAGGCCCAATAATAAAAAAGGCAATGAAGATTCACTGATGATATTAGAAGAGGGAAAAGACAGGTCCACTATTCCAAGTACCCTATCCAACCATCATAAGGACAGATAGTACAATGAGGAAGTCACTGAATTGAATGAGTTGGCAGTTGAACTTTAAAGTACAACACTATTGGTTCATCATGACTGGATTATTTTGCTTGCTTGCTGTTTTTGTTGGGAGGGGGTAGGGGGCATGGTCACATATTACATATTGATTGGCATCTTTCCTCCCTTAATTAATTTACCACTGTCACATGGTTACTAAGTAAGAGTGCCAGGATTCAATCCCACATTTGGCAGATCCCAGAATCCAGTATTCAACACTAATTAACACAATAAAATGCTCTTTTTGACATTCCATGGGCAGAGAGGTGAGTTCTTATTTATCTTGAATATTATATATATATAAAATACAACTCATATGACGCACTCTAATTTACAAGAAGTGAGCTTATGGAAATTATTTTCAAACATTCAAACAGTAACTGATGGAAAACAGAACGAAATTATAAAATTGAATCCTAAGAATTCATGAACTAAAAGGTAGTCTAATTTTTATTTATCTATTTATTTAAAATTAAATAATTTTAATATAAACCTCAGTTTTCTCTTCTGTAAAACAATACTTCCCTGACCTCTCAGGATAGTAGGAAGAGGATAAAGCACATGAAGTACAAACAAAATAATTAGTCCTCTGTAATCCTCAATAGTAGAGCTTCTACCATTATCATCATAAACATCATCATCATCATAATCACCATCATGCCTTAACATTTTGATATAAATTTTGAACAGCAATACAGCAATGAATGCTTAAATAATGAAAATTAAAAATTAATTTCTACATTCAGTATTATTTAGTGATACTGAAGAATGAATTAGAAAACATCTCAGTACCTCCTTATTTCTGGTCTATGAAAAAAAACTGCTGATTATGGTGGTAGCATTTGAATTTTCTCCCTCCTAGATGTTAGTTTAATAACTCAGTTTATTTTTAGGATTCACATGCAGTTTAAATTTTCACTGATGTTACTTAGTTGGCACATATCACATATTTTACATTAAAATTAAATAATTATTAATAAGAGTAGTAGTTAACAATGATTCTTCCTCCCTTGTCAATGAAAAAACTTCCTTTAGAAATCAGAAAGGAAAAGTTTACGCTATATCTGGAACCCTGTTGTTCAACCTTTTTCCTAAGAACTTAAATTCACCAAAAATATGTTTTCTCAGCTTAAGTCACAGTGCTCTAAAAGAGACCCAAAGATTCTATCTACCCATTGTTCAAAAACACAAAAAAATCAAGAATAGGAAAGAAATATGTGCTTCATGTATACTTCTTCACTCAAAAAGAAAACAAGAAATGAGAGCATGCAAAAAGTTCTGGTTCACCTTTACTAAGAAAAACAAGCAAAATAAAAATATGCTTAATTAAACAGAAAAAAAAAACTATCCCTGTAGTCTAAATCAACTGATTAAGCCTTTAAAAGTCATCTAAATTAAAAATGTAGAAATTAGTTCCACTTAATAACATCTTTAATCATTAGTAAGAGGGCTAGCCCTGATTAAATTCACAAACTAGGTCACTCTCCTTATGTGCATATTTAGCAACTCTCACTGAACGCAGAACTCTTCATCCAGAAGCAACATGGTAAAACTAAGTGTATTTAGTCCTGATTCCTAAGCCCATTCTTTTTGCCACCATGTCGTAAATGGGAAGGCATTATCAGCCACTCTGGTAAGTAACTTTATATATATTCTCTCATGTATTCCTTACACACACTAAGAGGTAAATTATCACACCCAAGGTCAGAGAATCAATAATGAGGCAATAAAAATTAACACATGGATCAATAATCAAGAAGAATGTGCCTGTGGTATTCCAGGCCAGACTGGTTTTTCTTGTTTTGTATGTGTACATTTTTGCACCTGTCAATCAAAATAGGTGTTTCAACTACAACCCTGAAACCCAAATGAGCAAGTACAGACAAGTATGTGAATAAATGCAAAGTTCTCTTGAAGTCATATTCAGGAGTGGCATAGCAAATTTATAACTTTATTCCTGGCTTTACCATGACATAATAAATTAGCAGATTTATTAATATCTATATTTCTTTAGCCTACTAACCACTTACAGAAGTCAAAGACTAGCTTTAGTCTACAAGAATGTGACATATGTTTATGTAAGACTTTTTAAAGGCTGATTATCAGAAAACTTGTTATAAAAAAAATGATATGTAAATGTTTACACTAAGAATTTAACCAAATGGTAACAGATGACTACAAAAATTAACATTTAAGCTTTTAAATATTAAGGTTTTATAATCCAAAGTTATTTCAAAAATTCTTTTACCGAAATCATATAAATATTTATTATGAAGCAAATCCTACATATGAAAATCAAGTTTTGTATTACTAAAAACAGGAGTATTTTGTTTTAGTCAACAATTAAAAATATTTACCATAACAAATTCCCTTAGTAGAGCTCATGTGTTAGAAACAAAATTATTTCAAAATTTTACTTGTGTACTGCTTAATCTTTACCACCCAAATGATGTACAAATTTTCAGTAATGCATGTTATACCAAAGGATGGAAGGTTAACATTGGACACCCTACCTTGTGCAGTCCAATGGCATCTATCCACTTTCGTCTGTGATCTGGATCCTGAGCGCGAAGATACCAAACACTATCATTTACACTAATATCAAACCGACATTCATCAAAATCATGAGGCTGTGGGAAAAATGGTAGAAAATGAAAAGCAAAAACTAATTACATTCTTAAAAGTATCATACTCTATAGCAAAAATATGAACATACCCATTCTTGCTGGTAGGACACTTTTGTTATTTGTTTCTCTATTCAAATAACTTTTGTGAAGATGTCTCAGGTAAAGAACTCTACAAGGATACAGCTACTAAACACTAAATTTCATTCACCATTCCAACAAATGAGTTGATACAAAGTACAATCACATTTTAAAAACTGAGGGCTTTTAGTTAGCTTAACTAACAGAAAACACTACTGAAAGCACAATAAAAAAAGGTTCAAAGTACATTTTAGGGGAGAATTACTACTTTTCTTCCTTTGTTAATCAAAAGTAACTTCTCATAATGAAGAATTTGATTTTATTAAACTTTATAAAGATATTTTCATATTCTATCACAAAATGCATTTCAAGTATCGCAAGTTAACTTCTAGGCTTTTTTTTTTTTTTTTAAGATTTTATTTATTAGTTTTAGAGAGAGGGGCAGGGAGAAGCAGAGAGGGAGAGAGACATCAATGTGTGGTTGCCTTTCACCTGTCTCCAGCTGTGGATCTGCTTGGAGACCTGGCTTACAACCTGGTTATGTGCCCTGGCTAGGGAATCGAACCAGTGACCTTTGGGTTTGTAGGCTGGAACCTTATCCACTGTGCCACCAGCCAGGGCTTAACTTCTAGGCTTTTATATGTCTTTGAAAGTAAAAGCCAGAACAGCTTTCAATAAAAAGCAAAGATAAAATGATCATTACAACAGACCTACGTAGGATAGAGGAAACTGCCTGAATCAAAATGTAAAAATTTAGTAAAACTGTCAACTATTTGGTTCAATGTTTTACATTCTTCATAAAAATATTTTATATCCTTTTTTGCCCAATAAATAAATTAAAATACAACGGGATCACATCACATATGCCATTTCTTCATCCATTAGAGTACAGCAAGTCATTGATGTAACAATAAACTTATTTGAAGTGAGGCTACACGTTGTCCTTTCAGAGTTTATTGTTTATTCTTGTCCCCTTTTTCTCTTTATTGGTTTATTTAGCAAAAATGATATAACTCCACAATATTCTTTAGCCTGACACAATTTCTTTTAAGATTAAGACAACAGTCCTGATGGGTGTGGCTCAGTTGGTTGGGTGCCATCCTGCAAGGCAGAAGGACACTGGTTCAATTTCCAATCAGGGCACATGCCTAGGTTGCAGGTTTAGTCCCCGGTTGGGGCACCTAAAAGATACTACTGATCCATGTTTTTCTCTCACAGTGATGTTTCTCTCCCTCTCTTTTGTCCTCCCTTCCCTCTCTCTAAAAATAATCAATAAAATCTTTAAGATCAAGACAGTAAATCATGGTTCTGACTGGTGAGCATATACCGAAACATTTTCTGAATCACCATGTGCTAGTTAGGACTATGATGGCTGGTAGAGTATATGAGAAAGGTGCAAAAGGAAAAAAACAGGACAATGCATACCCTATTCAATAACTATGAAAACAAAAATGCATAAAGACACTTAATACTCATAAATATGAGTATAAATTTAACTGAATGCCAAATATTCAGAAATCTTAAGAATGGAGTCCAGTCATTAAGAAAAGCTTCTTGGGAAAAAGGAAGCATACACACTATCTGAAGAACTGAGTTAATAATTTAAGCCCTGGCTGGTAGCACAGTGCATAAGGTGCCGGCCTGCAAACCCAAAGGTCGCTGGTTCGGTTCCCCAGCCAGGGCACATAATCAGGTTGCAAGCCAGGTCTCCAGCCAGATCTATGGCTGGAGGCAGGTGAAAGGCAACCATACATTGATGTTTCTCTGTTTCACTCCCTCTCTGCCTCTCTCCCTTCCTCTCTTTCTGGAAATAATAAATAAACTCTTTAAAAAAAATAATTTAACTGATCCATCTACTGTTCTAAGTAGCTCAAAAATTTGTTTTCTTGCATTATAGTTTGCAATTTTTATAAATTTATATATGGTATCAGTATGTATTCCTTAAAGCTTCACTGCTTTTCAATATAACAATAGTGAGGTTCATCCCTTTTTGCTGTATCTCACCAGTAATTTATTAATAGATGCAAATGGGGCTGAAAACAGGGCAGGTTGAAAGTTCGAATGATACAGCAATAGTTCTTTAGAAGCAAAATAGTGCAATTAGTTAAGTTTTCTACTCAGTTGTACTTCCAGAAACTGCATCTCACTCAACCTGAACTGTGGTACTATCAAAACCTCTCCTAACATATTCTTTAAAATTCTTTAGGTTATTTCTAAAAATTTTTGATTTGATTGCTTTACCACCATGTCCTGATCTAATAGTAGTATCTCAGATACATCCACATGAGTTCATTGTGAAACCAGTAAAGGTCTAATAAGATAACTACCAAAAACAAAAAAATAAAAACTGAATAAATACTCCATGGAATAGTATACAGCAATTTAAATATAGCGTATGAAAGATTAAGAGTAACTATTTTCACACTGTGTGATTAGTGCGAACTGCTTTAATTTGCTTACCTATACATTCTTCTATAAATCACATGTAATACTTTTGTTAAAGGACAAAAAGTTCATTTTGAAAATATGTAAACTTGTAGCTAAAAATCATAGACTAAATTTATTCACCTCTATTCATTCATCAAATTCCATTTAACTAAGAAGAAAAGACATTAGGCTAGGACAAAGAAATAAGTAGAAAAGGGCAACAAAAAAAGAGATTTTGTTCAAATTTTAGAAGATGGAAAAGAGGTGAGTAAATGATAGGTCACAGGCTACTAGGGAAACTTAAGTGTGCAGTGGGGAGAGGACAGGCTAAGTAGCAAGTTTATTTGCACCAAAGAGCCACAGAGAGAATAAAAGAATCACAATCAGTAATTTCAAGTTCCAGGTTCCTCTGAAGCTACAAACAGAACAACTCATTAAAAGTAATAAACATTAGTCTGCCAAGATACTTTCTCTAAAAACAGCCAAAACTATCCTCTAGCAGAAGACTAGAGGTTTTCTAATTGGGTATTTTGAATTTAAGAAATCCCTAAACTTAAGGACTATCAAGAAAAGCTGAAGAAACAGGTACAATATTTAAAGCAGGAAGATTATGGCAAAGTCTTATACTATTATGACTCCCACCCCATTCTAATATCAAATCCCTACCCAAAGCAAGCAAGGCTCCTCAGGACTGGGGCAGGTAACTTATATGATCAACTTGGAAAATCATGAGCTTAAAAGTAATGTGCTTTGGGGGAGGGGAGGGGCTTGCCAAAAGGAACAGGAAATGAGCTTGAAGGGACTTCCTTTTGGCAAATATAGAACAATTTGATCATCAAAATATACAAGTATAGTAATTATAATCCATTGACTATATTTGGAATAATGAGTCCATTCTGTTAAAATGGACAAAAAGGGCTATTTTTTTGTATTTTGGGTTTTTACAGTGGCACGCTGATAAATGTAGAAAGAGTCTGTAGAGTTGAAAAACCATCATTTTGCCAATTACGATAGAAAAGATTAGATGAGGCAAGCACCATAAAGTTGCAAAATCGAAAGGCCCTCTTCCTGGACCTCCAAATTTTTACTCAGTTGCCTTCTCTATTATTTTCTCTTGAATGCTTAAGATGCATCTCAACATACCTAAAACTGATCTCCTGATTTGCCTTGTTCCCCAAACTTCTCCCCTTGTAGAATTCCAAATTTTTGTAAATGATAACTACCAACTGCTTAGACCTGAAATCATCTGATTCCTCATTTTTCACATCCCCTAAGTTAGGGAATCACTGTACTAATGTAAATCCTCCCACTTTTAAACAGGAGAGAGCAATTACTGTTTCTCTTGTAATAAGAATCAAAGACACAAAACAAGACAAAAACACATACATGAAAGGGTTAAATATATAGTATAAGAATATTTTGTTAGGCTATAAGGAGATTATTGTGACAATAAAAGAAGTAGCAATTAAAATACCTAGCAAGTAAAATACCTAGTACAATGCTTATCATGGAATTACTCAGTCCATTTAAAAAGTCCATTTAAAAAGATTCTTACAGTTAACACAAAAAGACGAGGAGTAGATCACTGAAAAGCTAGGTTGGGCCCAGAGGAAAGATAAGCTTTTGATAGTGGAGGAGGGGAAAGACAGCCTATTTTCAATAATGAAAAATTCAATGAGAAATGTTAGCAAAAATATCAAGGTGCCAGTTAAGACAAGCAACTAGGTTGGTATAGGAATGTTCATCTGTTCTCTCCATAGCTATTCAATCTCGGAGACAATCACTATACTTAAGTTTTATACCAAATTCTGAACTTTGTACATCCATTGTCAAATCAGACTGCTAACCAGAATTTATGATTCATTAGGTCTGGGATTGGGCCTGAGACTTTATAGTTCTAACAAGTTCACAGCTGATACTGATCTACTTGGTCTGGAGATCACACTTTTGAGAACAATGTCTTCTATTAATCTTCCTCTTTTTTTAATACTTCTTTGTTTCAATGGGGAGCATTTTTCAGAAGTAAGAATTTATAGAATGTGTTTTTTACTCTTTATTATGGTAATTTTCAAATATATACAAAAATAAAAATAAAAATAGGACAATGAATGCTGCACACTATCCTTCAACTATTTGATAGCTATTAACTCTTGGTCATTCTAGTTTCATCTATAAACTCCCCCAATACACACCCTCCAAACTGAATTATTTTAAAACAATTTTATTTATTAATTTTAGAGAGAAAGGGAGATAAAGAAGCATCAATTTGCTGTTTCACTTATTTTATGCATTCACTGGGTGATTCTTGTATGTGACATAATCAGGGATTGAACTTACAACCTTGACATATCACAGCAACGTCTAATCAATTGAGATACCTGGTCAGTGCTCCAAGTAGATTATTTTGAAGTGGATTCAAAACATACCATTTCATCTAAAAGTATCTGAGTATGTATCTGGTAAGATATTTTTGAAAACCACAAGGAGTAAGAATTTAAAGACATTTAAAATACATTTTAAACTGCTTTTATGTGCTCTAAAACTTACTCAGTGGTTTGACTATAGAATTCAGTGTTGTGAAAAATCGTGTCCTGTATTTCTATGAAATTTTCTTTTATTCTTTCACTAAAGATTCCTTTCTTCTCTGTTCTCTCTTCTTGATGCTCCTGCTGTTCAAGTATTAAAGCTCTTGAGATAGGATGGAGTAAAGTGTGGTCTCGGTATCCAGTTTGCACACTTCTCTTAACCCCCTTCTATTCAATTTAATTTCCTTGCTTTCAAGTGTTTTTAGTACCTACTGCCTTGCTTGCTAGCCCAGAGACCACTATTTTATCTTCTCTGTAGGTAAACCTTCCATCTTTTGCCAGATTACAGGTGGGTCAATCACAAAACTACCAGAGTGGGGGAAAGAAAAATCTAGGGATCCAACTGCTTCTTAAAGAGATATTCAAAGCATCCTTCTTCAACAGCTTCCACTCCAAAATTCTTATTTCAAGAAGTACCTGGTATTTCTTGTATTAGGTGATTGTGATGAGAATTTAGTTCTAAGTTTCTAAAACTGATTGTTTAGGATTTGAATTTCTTGGAACTACTAACTCAGTACTTGCCCATATTTTTTTTAGCTTCTAAAATGCTATGCTGTACTTTTTCCTCACCTATTCTCCCTTTGGAGTTAATTTTTTTTAACTTCTTTAATATTCTTTTCATGGACAAGGAGATTAAAATAGATGCATCTATACCCAGATAAATTTCTTAAATTATTTTTTTAAAGATTTTATTTCATTATTTTTAGAAAGAGGGGAAGGGAGAGAGGCAGAGAGACATCAATGTATGGTTGTGTTTCACCTGCCTCCAGCCACAGACCTGACTGGAGACCTGGTTTGCAACCTGGTTATGTGCCCTGGCTGGGGAATCGAACCTGCGACCTTTGGGTTCACAGGCTGGCGCCTTAACCACTGTGCTACCAGCCAGGGCAAATTTCTTAATTTTTTAAAAGCCAAATGAAACCACTTGAATTCTTTTACAACAGGAGAAAACTCACTTTATAAAATTGGATTTACATGTAAGTTTCTAGGAATTACTACCCAACCCTGTCTCCTACCCTCAAGATATTATCATTTTGGAGATCATCTTAATTTCTGGATGAGCTTCAACTGGTCATGTTTCTTGGTCTCTTGGTTTCTTACAGTCAATTTATGAAGTGATTTTATTAACGTGATGAACCTTCACTAGTGCCAAAGCATAATTATAAAAGAAATAATTGTTGGGTAATATCAATTCTAACTTGGGGACCAAGTGAATATCTCATTCTCCATCAGCCATGGCTTTCAGCACTCACTCCAATGAAGAAGCCCAACAGCAATTAACAACTTCCCTTAATTCACTACATGATGAATTGTTAACAGGTAATTTAAAGTCTAACTCTTTGTTGTTTTAATTAAACAAAAATGTGCCACAATAAACCCAAGCTAAAAAAATAAAAATAAAAAGATGCCCTTGAGAAATTCTGCCTCTTGTACAAATAACCAGTAACAGTATTGGTATCTTTGCAAACTATACCAGAAAATAAGAGCCTTCAAGGGTTCCTAAAAATTCAGAGCAAAAAGCCAGCAAAGTATACATTCAATTTTCTGATTGTAAGTAACAAAAAAAAGAAAATTTAAATAAATAGATAAATCTATCAACTTGTTAGGTTGGCAGAAAATAATTGCCAAATATGTCTAATTATAAAAACACAAGTCTGACAGAAATCTCGGTATCCAGAATATATGAAGAAGTTAACTGAATAAACAAAAACAGAAAGAAGATTTGAATAGACATATCACCAAAGAAAGATACAAAGAACCACCAGACGAAAAGATGTGTAACCTCGTTAGGAAAATGCAAAAAGAATCATATGGCACTTTAGAGTAAGACCCAACAATCAAGTGCTGGGAAAAACAGGTCTTTATTTACAATATTCCAAACTGGGGCAGGAGCTGTGAGCACTCCTGCTTAGAGCCCTGTTCTCCCAGGAGACCCGACTCTGCACTTCCCTCGCTCCCTAAAAGGCTATAAGCCAAAACCAAGCCCAACAGTCCCCCATTCCCATCAGCTCTTTCCTTCAGGATCAGGGGTACAGTGCCTTCACCCTCCACAGAATAGTCCAGGAAAACATGTGCTGTGTTACAGTGGATCATGGGGAAGTCCAGGAAAGGCACAAATCCTGAGAGAGTGCCCTCTCCGCATGTCCTGAGTTCCACGAGTCCACACAGAACCCAGGTCTGTAAGGCCGAATCCTCGGTGGCTCTGAAAGTCAGCTGGGGCAGGCACGATCAAAGCAGCTCTGTGCTCGCTTTTCTTCTAGCCCAGGTTGTATGGCTGAATCATCCCTATGAACTGCATAGCTGCTTGCTGCTTCTTACATGGCTGCTCAGACCTACTGTGATCCATCATGTTCCTCTAACATGCTCCTTTCTCATTCTTTCAAACAGCATGGCCCCTCTACATACTTTCAATGGGCATCCCCTTTCTCATGGCTGCTCCTTTCCTTAATGCTCTCTTTTAGGAAAGGCTCAGCTATCCCTTGCCATTGTTATGCAAAGTATCTTAAAAGTTGTATTTTTAAAATACTTTGCATATCCCCAAAACCCTGGGATGTGGGGACTCTGGGGAAGGCAGCTCTGTTACAAAACCACAATAAAGTATCACTGCATACCTACTAAAATGGTTAAGATTTTTTTTTTAAAAGGCAAGTGCTGACAAAAATATTGAGGAACTAGAATTCTCATTGTTGTTAGAAATACAGCCCTGGCTGGTAGCACAGTGGGTAAGGCGCCAGCCTATGAACCCAAAGGTCGCAGGTTCGATTCCCCAGCCAGGGCACATAACCAGGTTGCAAGCCAGGTCTCCAGCCAGGTCTGTGCCTGGAGGCAGGTGAAAAGCAACCATACACTGATGTCTCTCTCCCTCTCTGCCTCTCTCCCTTCCCCTCTTTCTAAAAATAATGAAATAAAATCTTAAAAATAAATAAATAAATAAATATATATAAAATGGTACTGCCACTTTGGAAAACAGTTTTGGCAGTTTCTTGTAAAAGTTAAGCATATATTTACCATACAACCTAAGAATCCCATCCTAGGTATCTACCCAAGAAAAATAAAATCATTACCCAACGACCTATACATGAATGTTTATAGCAGTTTTACTTAGGTAGTCCAAAATTGGAAACAAATACATATGCATTAAGTGGTGAATAGATAAACAAACCAGGGTACTTATTTTCAGTGGACTAGTACTCAGTAATAAAAAGGAACAAACTTTGGGACACAGCAACAGGGATGACTCTCAGAAACTTTACACTAGATGAAAAACCAGAATCGAGTTGCATACTGTACGATTTCATTAATGTATCATTCTGGAAAAGGCACAACAAACTATGAGAACAGTTGCCACTAGAGGTAACTAACTATAATGGGGTAGTAGAGCGATTTCTGGAGTGATGGAAGTTGTCTACATTCTTCCTGATTGTTGTAATGATTACAAGACTGTATACATTTATGAAATCTGTAACTATACACTTAAAAAAGGGTGACTTTACTGGATATAAATTATATTTCAATAAGTCTGATTTTTACAAAAAGTACAACATGCCTCTTTAAAACTGAACAAAAATAGGAACATGCAGAAAGCTTATAAAAAGTTGACAAAATATGTATGCATATGTACACATATATGTACACGTACATACACAGTAAAATAAAACTACTTGGTAGAAGGAACATGCTTATAAAAAATGCATGAGCACATATTCAAATATGACATGCCACATACCTGGCTGAAACAAATACCTGCATTTTGTACCCTTTAATAAAAGGTTCTGCCAGCTTCTCCTACACTTTCCTTTTCTTAAAACAGGCTTTATTTCCGATACAAATACTTCACAAAATAAAGAAATTTGAATGCTTACTATGTGCCAAGAACTATACAAACGCTTTTATGTTATTTCATTTACTACACATAATCACCCCATTCTTAGATCTGACCCCCTTATCTTTAACCAGTTAAGGAAGGTGAAGCACAGAGAAATTTAGTTATCTGCCCAAAGGTACCTCTAGCCACAAGAAGTAGAACCAAGATCTAAACCCAGGTTTGACTTCAGAGCTCCTAAATAATATTTAAGCACTTTGGAAATTAAGATAAAATACTAAATAAATAACACAATAAAAACTGGTGTATGTAAAGCTTAGAAGACTTCCAGAAAAACTATGACAACAAGCCTCTTGCTAACTACTTCAAGCTGGGAAATCTAGAAAATTATGTGTATTCCTTGTTTTAAAGAAACGTGAATGCTAAATTATAGACCACATTTATTAGAGATTTAACAGAAGGCATTAACAGTAAATCACAAATTTTAATGGCTGCTTTATAAATATTTAACAGCTGTGTTCCTGAAAGTCTTACATAAAATAAAGTGCTTCAATATGTACTTTTCCTATGCTCAGTGATATGTGATTAATAAAAAACACCATATGGGAATCAGAAGACTTGAACATCTACTATGTGGAAAGTTTTGTAGCATGTACTTGGTCTTAAGCAAGAAACTATTAAACTGTAATAATTGAGAAATTCAACTTTCTTTTTCAAACAATTATTTTACATACAGATAGTTCATTTTTCTCAAAGTGAAAACATACTGTTTTTCTTCTCACTCCCAATTCTTTTATAATAAGAATTATTTCTAGGTAAAAAATAAAATTTCCCAAGAAACACCCTGTTCCTTAAAAGTATTTCACCCAATTGAGTATCACATAAACAAAGAAAATGATTTGAATATATTAAGAATCACTTAATTGTTAAACTAAATAATAAGTGTGAGGTTAACAATGAATTAATTAGGTTCTATCAGAAAAGGTGGGCTCAGACACTGGTTTGCCAACTAATAATACATGTTAATGAACAGTTACAGTAAAGTTATACCTCTTCAAGTCCAGATTTCTATATATATCAATTTCATGGATGTCATGTGAGCAAATTCATCACTGATATCTATTTTTTTGTCTTCAGAGATGAGGTGATATACATAACAAGCCATACTTAAGCAAAAAAAAAAAAGCCTATTTAATAGATATTAGCAATACATTTTTAAAATTTAACTTAAATACATATTATATTTGTAAACTTCATTCCGAGAAGTTCACTGAATTTAGTCATATTTTGTAATTTCCTTGAAGTATGAATCTGGAAGCCCAGAGGCAAGGGGCAGGGTGCAAGTTGAAGGAATGCAGAAACATGAATGCTTGTTTCTCCCTACCACCTGTTTCACTGAGGACTACCACTCAGATTCTGCTGCCTTACTGAAGTTTTTGTCTTCTCTACCACCACTCAGTCCAGTGAATACTTTCACCAGGTCTCTCCCTAATCTCTCCTTTCAAAGTATTCAAATTGTTTCCCTTTCCTACCCATTTCTTTGACTAAGTACCACAGCGAAAGTTCGGGAGGGGCACTTGAAATCTTGCTTCCAGACCTATGTCCTCAATTTGGCTCAAATAAACTCATAAAAATTCCCTACAGGTCTGGATATTTCTTACTTTGACATTATTGGGCATGGTCAGCAGGATTCTAAAGAAGCCTATCCAGGACTACGCTGTGAATCCAGACCTCCTGACAGGTACAAGCAAGGGCCTTTTGTGTCCACCAGTTCCTCACTTCACATCAGACGAATTTAGGTGAATTTTTCTCAGATTTTCCAGATTCCTTGCTTTAAGTAGGAGGCCATGACTTTATCTAAACTGTTCTTAAAAATCCTCAAGGTGGATAAGGGTTGAGATAATCTAGGGACAGGAAAAGAAAAATGGGTTGCTGCTTTTAATTTGGCTTGTTAATTACGATTGCTTACTAAGTCAGAACAAAGTCTTTGTTAAATGTGATAGTGAACTCCCTTTAGCTTTGAAAGACAAGGAAAAGTTGCCTTCCCAACCCAAATAGCCAATGGGGTGATGACAGTTGTTTCAGACCCCTGAATCTGGAGTGGCAGAGATGGGACTGGAAGTCATCTACTGTGTTAGCAGAGCTGATCCCAGAGAAGCTAGCAGGAGTTTCAGGGAGAATGGCAGGGCAAAATGGGTTCACGTCAAGAGGGGGGCCTGAAAGAGGGGCTTGTGCCTTGGAAAGTATCGTGGTTCTGGTGACACCTGGTAAACTCTAGCTGGCCCTTGATTAGGTATTCTTAGGAGACTAAGAATCTTTGGGGGGCTTGCCTAAGGAAAATTTTCCTCTAGGGCAAAAAGCAGTCCTATAGGGTTATCTACCACATTTGACTTGTACAAAGGCGTAAGGATTGCATTTCCCTCAAAGTTTGTTAGGACTCTACATATCTCAGAATTAACATGGAAAATCATGCCTCTAAGGCCGGTAAGCCCCATGATAGTCAGCCTCTTGTTAATACTTAGATGGCTCAAATGAGGATCCTTTGATACATCTAAATTAATTTTGTGCACGTAGTTGGAAAAGGTGGCTGTAATATTAAACAGAATATATGAAAAATCCATTTAATTGGCTTTTCAAAGCTTAAAAAAAGGATTTAATTAGATCAACCTATGATACTGTTTAGAAGTCAACTCAATTCTTTGAGGTATTAAAAATGGCTGCCCTTATTTTAAAAGGGGGAGGGTCATTTGGAACATGATTTATTAAGGATAAACTGAATTCCTCCAGGGCAAAATCTGGATTCAACTCTTTTTTTTTAATAAACGAGTGAGTTTTTTTTCCCACAGCTAAAAAGTCTCTGTGTTTATCTGTGTCTACACATGTATGTTGTAAATGTGAGATAATTTTCTACCTCTAAATGATATTGCTAAATTTAATTTAAAGGCAAGTACTTATAAGAAATGGGTATTCTAAAATTGTCAGAAATATAGAAACTAACACAATTCCTTTTCAAGTTTATGTAATCTAAGATTAATCTTTAGTAAATAAAAGCTAGCTTAAGTTTGTTGGTTTAGATAAAACAGCCATTGCCTTTAGTTAAGCCTATGTTAATAATTGACTTAATGTTAATGAAAATGTTCCTGGAGTTCCTAAAATCTTATATTTGACAGTAAAAATCTATTTCTAGAGGTTATGTCTTCATAAAGCTGCCAAGCTAAAGAGTGGTAATTGCTTACTTACTAATTTCCATTAGAAACTAAAGTTTTAAGGGTTAAAATCTCAATATATGTATATAGGAATATTTCTGGGGTATAGTGTATGGGCAAACAATGGCTATAAATTAAACAAACAGGACTATAAAAACAAAACAACAAAACCAACTGCTTGGTTTTTCCCTGCTCCCTGGTTCCCAATTTGTTTTTGTTTTGTTTTGTGTTTTGCATTTCTTCATTCATGACAGTACCTTTAAACTGAACGTGGATGAAGGAACTTAAGAGCTGATATTATTGAAAAGAGACATCTTATACTATTGCCAAGGTTTGACAGAGTTACTTCAAGAAAATGCCAAGTTGTAACCTCTTCCTTCCACAGCAAGCACCCAGGAGACAGACTTTAAAAATCATTTGACTGCTACCTGGAGATTTTATTTAATGAAGAGGGCATCAAATAAAAGATACTCTCTGACCTCATTGGAAGGCAGCTTACTAGGCACCTAACTGTGAACGGACATCTTTAGTAAATAAAATGAGCATCAAAGACACACCTTGAGGACAAGCAGATGCCAACACCAGAAGTAGCAGCTATTTCAAGACATCAACAAAACATGTATATCTATAGATTGACATTAAATTCAGCAACCATTTTATCTCTATGTGACTGCTAATGATACATATTAGTCATAATAGTTGTATTTATTCTTTGGGTTTCCTTTATCGTCCAACTATTTATGATTACTAAACATGTATAACTGCTAATACTCTTCATGACATATGTAAATGTTATTCCAGATACCACATGTGAAAAAATGTGACAGGAACTTGGATGATGATAGCTCATAAAACAAAAATGATCCAGAGTCTGTTTTTCTCAATGAAGGCCATTAAGATCTTGAGAGAGGACAAGGACTTAAGCCTACGACCCCAAGGACAATGAAAAAGAACAATTGCAGAACTGACATCACGCTGCTGCCCCTCACCTGATCCCAAGGACCCTAGGTGGCCAGAAGAAAGACCGATAAGACAACCTTAAGAATGTCACCACCCCTCCATTTCCTGCTTGCTTTTCCAACCCCATGTGGAAAATTCCTCAAGCCCACCTTCTTGCACAAGCTCACTTCATCCCCAAATTATAAAAGCAGCCAAGCTGACCCAGACCTTTAAGCCAGTTCAGAGAACCTTTCTTTCTCCTGTGCTGCCTCCCTGTGCCTAAGCATAACTTAATTAAAATCTGTCTGAAAATTTCTCTAGGGTTCCTCTTGATTTATACCTTAGTACCCAAGAACCCTAACGCTGGTAATGTTACATAATGCTGGTAACAACCTGATGCCTTCCATTTACCTGCCATTCCCTTTTGGGTATAACTTTGGCCTCAACTCAGATCTCATGGTTACAGTATTGTCCCATCCTCCTCAGTAGTCAACAAGATGACTCTGATACTGAGACTTCCTAGGAATGAGCCACTATGAGACCACACTATCTAAACAAAAGGGTAGTCACCAATGCACCTCACAGATTAATTTATGACTAAGAGGGAAAACTGGATGAAAAGGGGGTTCTATGGAAAATAACCTCATAGGGTGATCTGATTATAAATTCCTAACTAGGCCTGTCATGGTGGGTAGGCATGCCCCAGACATAAAACTTCTTTAGTAAAATGTTTACATTTGCCTTAAGTAAGCCTTGTTCATTGTTTCTGTGAATCTAGGTTAACTTACCTTTGAAATAACTACTCTCAAGTCAGCACATAACCGTGTTATATCCTTGAGATCTTTCTTCCTAGCAATTATCAGTTTGGCTCAAATAATTTTTATTAAAAAATTTTAAGAAGTTCTGTATACAAATATAACATCAAAAAAACCTACAAAGAAATGACACTGTTTTATATCGAGGAGATGCAATATAAATGTTTATTTAAAAATTTCCTTTCCCCTAAATAAGCCACACACTATTACCATCACCCATAAATCAAGATAGGAAAACTGTCTTTAACTCTACATGGTACTCTAGGAACATCATTACTTAGTAAGCAACAGTTTCGTTCCTTCCTATTTTCACATCAATGTATTATACAGTTACACAGTAATATCTCAGTACTTGTCAGCCTCAGAACTGCCTCAGAATGCCTGGCATTCTGACCAGAAAAAATGTTTCAGCCTTTGGCGCTTGCTCAAGACTCACCGCACCAGCTACAATGTGCATGAGCCACAACACTGCCCGGCAAGAGAAAATGCTTCATTGTTGGGTATACCTAGTTTTAGTGCTTAGCACAAGTTCCGGAATAAATTAATGATAATAGTACTGAGGTACCACTGTATTTTCAAAGAATTAACTAACAAAATATGTGACAATGTACAAGAAAAGGGAAGGGAGGAACCTAGGAAAGACATTTCAAGAAAGTACATTTCTGTTAACTATTCTGTCTTCTAGCATAAATAATTTTCTATCTTAAAATAAATAAAATCCTCAAATACTAAACTAGATACAATTTCAAAGTAACTATAATGTACCACCTAGCACTCAAAATAAATAGAGACTTTACATTCAAATTATTTCTTTACAATTGTCTCTAAAAATGGAGAGCAGTAGTTTCATTCTCAACACTTCCAAACAATTCCTCTGTAAGTTTTTCCATCTCAACAGTCAATTAAGCTTTTGTTTTCAAACTTGGAATATCCAAAAGCAGCAGAATGTATAAAAAATGATGGAAATATACTGTAAGATTTTTCTTAAATGTGTAGCATAAACTTATGTCAGACTTATAATACAGATTCATAGTGCTTTTTACTTTTATAAGCACTATAAAGTCTATCATAATGTGAATTCTCTTAGAATGTATCAGTTAAATCTATGGTTAAGTATTAACATATCCATTTTCAGATTCTAACTACAGTTGCTACCTTAATTACTTCCATTTAACTGACCTGCCTTAACCAACCCTTCTTTTTTGTCCTTTATTAAATATGTCATGGCATGCTGACCACTGTCAACTAGTATGCTATTTATAGTAAGTATATCAAGCACTTCTGATCCACTAGTTAAGATACACATTTAACAGGTCAGTTGTTTGTTCCCAAACCTGTTTATGCCAGTTTACTTGCTGTAATTTTTACATAACTTAAACAGTATGTTAGTGTATGGGATACAAGTACAAAAAGAAAACTGTTCCTATGTAAACTAAGTTGGATGTAAGCTAGGTAGGTTACTCAGTAAGTGAGTCATTCTTTTAAAAGGTACTGAATTAGAAAAAGGTGACACATCTATAAGATAGTAGAAAAAAATAAAATAAAAATATAGGAAGAGCCCTGGCTGGCGGCTCAGTGGATAGGTGCTGGCCTGCAAACCCAAAGGTCACTCATTCAATTCCCAGTCAGGGCATATCACTAGGTTATAAGCCAGGTCTCCAGCCTGGTCTGTAGCTAGACGCAGGTGAAAGAACTAGAGAAACACTGATGTTTCTCTCTTTTTCTTTCTCTCTCCCTGCCCTTCTCTCTAAAAATAATGTATTAAAAAAAAAAATCTAGAAAGATTGTTTTATTTAGTTTTTTTTCAAAAGTATCTTTAAGCTTTTATTCAACTTTTGAGAAATCAAAACTAGAAATTGCAAATCATGCAGTATGGATATAGCTTCTACAAGATCAACTTCTCTCAACTCCATATTCAAAGAGATGGTATTAGCACTATATCAAAAAGTTGGCAAATAAGTGTGGATTTATGTATTTTAAGTAAAAAATTAAAAAAATTTTAAGATATGTATTTTTTATCTTCCTGCTTTAATGTTTCCAATAACCTACAAATCTTAACTGATATGACACCTTCTGACAACTTATTTTCTGAAGGCTTTCTATACCAACCAGATAAATACTTTTATATCTATGTAAGTAACAGTATGTGGTAATAAACACTCAGATAACTTTATGGAAAAAAGTATTAGACTACGCACTCCACAAGGGCAAGGATTTTTACCCATTTTGTTCCCAGATGTACATATACTAAGCACCCAGAATAGTTCCAAGAGTATAGTGGATGTTCAATGAATATTTGTTAAACGAAGGAGAACAGAAACTTACCGTGACGACAGCCTTGCTAAGGCAGATGGATCCTCTGCAGCCATACTCTGTCTCATCTTCAGATTTGTAGTAACTCAAAGTTTTATTTTTCAAAACTACCCAACGATCCTGCCAGCCATGAATGTAGTTTGTCCACTAGGAGTTGGAAAGAGGCAGGAGAGAGGAAAACAAAAAATAACAACTTAGTATTTTAGAAATCCAAACTTTCTGGAAAAGCAATCAATATAATTTTAAGACCAAAATGTGACAAGTCCTAACATAATTATACACAATAAAATTATTAAGTATTTTTTTTAGATTTTTAATAATTTTCAGTAATTTTTACAAAATTATAAACTAGATAAATGAAGTATAATGTTTTCTTTTAACACTGAGGAATAAAACAAAGCAGGTTTCAGTTTATAATTCTGCTTTGCTTCTCACAGCAAAGGAAACCAACAAAACAAACAGGCAACCAACTGAATGGTAAAGATACTTGCAAATGTCATGCAATAAAGGGTTAATGTCTCTAATATATAGAGCGCATGCAACTCAGCAACAAAAAAAAAATAAGGTTAAAAGATGGATAGAGGATCTGAATAAACAGGCATTTTTCCAAGGAAGACATACAGATGACCAACAGGAATAAAATGATGTTCAACATCACTAATAATTAGGGCAATGTAAATCAAAACCACAATGAGATAGTACCTCATACCCTTTGGAAAGGCTATTAACAAAAAGACAAGTAAGTGTTGTAGATGATGTGGAGAAATGGGAATCCTTGTGCACCAATGGTAAGACTGTAAATTGGTGTTGCCACTATGGAAAACAGTATGGAGGTTCCTCAAAAAATTAAGAATTAGAGCTACCATATGATCCAGAAATTTCTCTTCTGGCTTACCCAAATACGAAAACACTAATTTGAAAAGATATATGTACTGCTATATTCATTGTAGTTTTATTTATAACAACCAAGATATTGAAACAACCTAAGTATCTACTGATGAATGAATGATGTAGTGTGTGTGTGTGTTTGTGTAATACTCCTCAGCCAAAAAAAAAGAAAAAAAAGAAATATTGCCATATCAACAACATGGATAGCTCTTGAGGTTATTATGCTAAGTGAAGAAAGTCAGATGGAACAGAAAATGACAAAAAATCCATTAAGATTTCCTTCATATGTGAATATAAAACAAACAAAAAAAGTAGCAAATGAACTAACAAAAACAAACTTATAGATACAGAATGGTGGTTACCAAAAGGGAATGGAGGTGGTGGGAGAGCAGAATGGATGAAGGAGGTCAAAGACATGGTAACAGGAAATTAAGATTTTTTTTTTGATGTTGGGCATGTATAAGAGTATAATATTGTATACCTGAAATTTATATAATGTTATTAACCAATGTGAGCTCAATTAAAAAAATAATTTAAAAAATTAAGCTCTGGCTGGTGTGGCTCAGTGGATAGACACCAGCCTGCGAACCCAAAGGCTGCTGGTTAGATTCCCAGTCAGGGCACATAACCAGGTTGTAAGCCAGGTTTCCAGCCAGTCCCGTAGCTGGAGGCAGGTGAAACACAACCATACACTGATGGTTCTCTCCTTCTCTCCTCCCATACTTCCCCTCTCTCTAAAAAAATAAAATTAAAAAAAAAATTATGCTTTGTTCTTTGTGTGCTTTCATCCTCTCCTCCTTACCACCTTTATGACACTTAAATTATTTTGGTCCTTTATACAATGGACATATTCAATAGAAAAGTTAAGTTTGGTTATACAGTCATTCTAAATCAGGGGGTGTCAAACTCATTTTCAACAGGGGGGGCACGTTGGCCTTGCAGTTGTCTTCAAAAGGCTGACCATCTTTTTAGGACAGTATAAATGTAACTACTCCTTAACAGTTAAGGGAGCCGGGTAGAAACAAGGTGCCAGGTGTAAGGTGCTGGGCTTGGATAAAAGAAGGTAAAGCCTTGGATAAAACAAGAATTCAGCCTGCTGGTCTTATGTTTGCCACCCATGTTCTAAATCAATAGTAGTATGAAACTAATCATGGCCAAAATTGTACTTTTGTTGTAAGTTACTCCCATGTGAAAATTTATGATGTTCTTAACCATATCAAGGTAAAAATACTAGATCATTAATCTTTAGTAAGTCTGTATCAACTTTGTTTTTTTCCTCCAAAGAACTCAGTATTTCATATTTAAAATAGTTAATTTATTTCCCAAATTCCCCTGAAGACCTACTTTTTATTTTAAACCCAAAAGTAATAATACAAATATAAAACTGGTTTTCCAAAAACATACTTGGATTATCTGTTCCCAGTACCTATAAATGGTTTCTGTGCTGCTAAACGTTTGCTGCACACTTAAGATCACAATAAACTTACAATGCAGAACTGTAACTTCTATGGGAATTCTTGATTATCATTATTTTCATGCTCTGAGGGTTTAACTATAGACAACTCCAAAACTATCTGCCAAAACCTAATTCAAATGGACTGTTAAAACATATACATACTGCAATGGCTCAAGCTCTTTACCTATTGAGAACTCTTTATTTTCCTATTCCCTAATTCAGCATGTTTGAGATGGTTCAGGTCTTAAATCTTCTAGGGCCCATAATTATAACCCCTCCCTGAGAGCTCATCTATGCTGGCAATTAAACTCATTTTTTCCTAAGGACTCCCTAATAGCCATTTCTTTATTTTCAACTCCCTATGACTTACCACCAATACATTGTAAATTGAAATAAAGGGTTTGGCTCTGATTCGTTAGAGCATCTTCCCGATATGCCAGGGTTGAGGGTTCAATCCCTGGTCTGGGCACATATAAGAATCAACCAATGAATGCAAAAATAGGTTGAAAACAAATTGATGTCTCTCTTTCTCTCAAAATCAGTTTTAAAACAAAACAGAAAACAAAACCAAGAATGATTGTTACCTGCAAAATTGAATTCACCTCTCTGCTCTTAAGGTCCTCCTTATGTTCCCATTTCCTTGACTTCTGCAGATATTCAGACTCAAACCTGACTGAGCATTCATGAATTGTTACTGGGAGCAGTGGATACAAAATCAGAGACTCAACTACTTTACTAGCTGCAGAGGAATTTTGAAATTATTTAACTTTTCTGAGCCTCAGTTTCTTTGCCTGTTATTTGAATGGCTGAATAAAATTGTGAAGATACCTACTAAATTCACAGGAGATACTCAACACCTGAGGGTTCCTTCTCAATCTTTATAGCCCATTGCCAACTCCTATTCATCTATCTTTCATATTAAAATATCTACACAGTTAAATATCATCTTAAAGTCTCAAATTCGGCTCCTCGTCTCTATTTTCAATTAATCCAATTAAATTATTATCAGGTTCCTGGCTTCCTGGGATGGCTTATCTCTAGTATCTTCTGCTATTCATTTCATAATTTACATAATCTTACTTACTTATGAAACAAGCACATTTGCCTACTTATCTTAACATTAATCTCACTGAACCTTCAGCTCCACAGCTTACATGAACAACTCCCCACTGCCTATAATACAATGTTTAGACTGGCATATCTTAATCCACCTCACTTTCACTTATTGCCCTTCAGAAGGCTAGTGTGTGTCTGTGGTTAAGTTATTTTCCCCTCTGTTTCTTTGTTAAACTCTACCTTAGAATTGTTAAGATAAAATAAGAATAGACTTAGAACACTGCCAACCAAGCACATAGCAGTAGTTTCTGAGTTGGAGGCAATTTCTCATAGTTAACGAAGCTTAACTTTCAGGAAAGCTCACTAGACCTTTCCCCTTCCTAAGTGACAGAAGGTGTCCCAGCAACTGTGTCCACAATTTTATATTATTTCCTTACAGAGGACCCAATAAATTACATAAGCCTCTCGACCCTTTACTCAGTAACATTAATTATACCTAGAAGGCAGATTTTTGCTTCTCTCTCTCCTCATAAAGTACTTCACTCTTCCCCATTTAACAAATAGACAAGGCAATGTGCTAAACACTGCAAAGGAAGCAAAGATTTCTGTTTCCAAGCTGTATTTTCAAAAGAAAAAAGAAACCTACATTTAAAATAAGAATGAGAAGCAGGTTACAAATAAAATGCTATGGTAATATAAGGGAAGGAGATCTGGAATAGCTGGTGAAAGAAAATGCTTCATGAGATGAAGAGTATTTGGGATGGACTAACAAAGGATAGAGTCAACTGGTGTGTGGAGAAATAGAAGATAAATTAAACCTCAAAGGATGAGAATTCAGAAGCTGGATGCAATTTATTTTATCTAGGCATAGTTGCTCTCAAGTCCTCCGAAGGCAGGAAACTTTTCCTAACCATGATTCATCCTGATTCTTGTTAGACCTACCTACAATGACTGTCTATCCAATGTATTTCCAGGTATTTTAGATTACCATATAGGAAAAAAAAAGTAACTTTGCACTGGTTTAAGAAATTAATCAAATTAGTATTAGGACTTGTCTACATCAATCAATAAAAGGGAAAGAAAAGATGCTGAATTCTAACTCATGTGTTTTACCAAGTGAATATAAGGGGCTCAAAATATATACGTACTTCAAATTTTAAGCATGTATTCAACATAAGTCTTCATTAACAAGCTTCCAGGAAACCATAAATTCTTAAATTTCAGGTTAAATAACAGCTACCTTCATAGTTATTAACAAAAGTTAACACCAAAACTTGTATTTCTGTTGATCTAAGTATGTAGAAACACTGAAGTTATTTATCTACCATATTAGTGGTCAAATACTATTATTTCTACACATTTAAATATCTAAGAGACTACCTTCAATTTTTTCCAATTCTCATATAGTCTACCTACTACACTACTTTGAATAAAGTGAATACGCAGAGCACTGGTAATTCATTCCATCAGTCACTCCAACACCCCTGCCCCCCAGCCCCAATCATGATCAATAGGTTAAAAGTATGGCTTGTTTTGTCAAATACTTAACACCATCACAATACTAATTTGAAGATCTGCTCATCGAAAGAAAAAAGAGATGAAACTACCACAATCACTCAGAAGCAAAGAGCCCACTTCATAATAATTCTGTCTTAAAAGATATACCTATTACACCATGAATTAAATAGATTCCTAAATTACAAGATACATTTAATCTAGAAAAAGCCTAGACAGTTTCACTTTCCTGAAAACCTTTCAGTGAAATTACAAAAAACGATAACAATACCAATACATCCCATAATTTTCTGCTATGCAAATGTGTTATCACTCGAAAGTCTTAGTTCTGACATAGTCATGCCTTTCTTAGGTCCCTTCTCACCAGCCTTCTAAATGCATTATGAACACATAACACGAAAGAATTCCAAAATATGTCCAAATGCATTGCCAAAGTGTGTATACTGGAAGCAGGGTGATTTCTTAATAGCTACACATGACTTAGTATCTTATGACTAGCTTGTTGAGAGACTCGCCCCAGCTCCCGCTTCTCCAGGTTAAATGTTAGCTTCAGCCATTTCTAAAAGTTTACTAGGAAAGCAGAAGAAAGTGTTAAAAAACAAACAAACAAACAAACCTAAACAAAAAACGCGATGTGGATCTTCTTACAACTTTAAGAAAAACAAAAAACACACTCCCCAACATTATTATCAAAAGGAAAGATTCACCTTCTCTCTTAAAAAGAGCCTCATTGTCGTTAACTAATTAATTAACCTTAGACTCCTGCAAATGACTATATGCTTTGCTAAAATTCTGAAAAAAAGTTTTAAAAGGTATGGGGAAGGTACGATGTCTTTTCCTTACTCTGGCCTTCTGACTGCAAGAATATATTATTAAATAGTACTTTTCTTCCTGGACTAAAGGTCAGTCTCCATTCCAACATGTTCCAAGTTACTAAACACATTTTTGTACCTACTACGTGGCGATTCAACAGCTCTTTTTTGAATAGGGGTAAAGGGTGAGGGGAAAAAGCACCCAAGTCCTCCTCAACAAGCTCTCTCCCTACAGATACCCTGGCATAGTTTGCCATCCCAGATTTTAGCACCAAGCCTAGTAGTGACGGCTTCCGTCTGAACAGCCGCATTCCCAGAACCCCCAATCCTACTCTGCTTGGCATCTCTAGACTAACTCCATTTGGGGTCCGATCTGCACTGCTCCCATACCCAGCTGTTCGGGCACTGCCGTGGCTCAACCGGATTCCTTTCCCCGGGAGAGCTGCCGCCCCGAGCCCAAGTCCTGGTGCGCATCCCGCTCCCTAACGAGGTTCGGGGTTGGGGCACGTTTCCCTGTCCTCGGCGGCAGGCCACCGCCGACACCCAGGGCAGACAAGGAGGACTGTCCCTTCCTCTCCCTCTCCCCACTCCAACCCTGGCCCGGGCACTCGGGCAGCACAACTCGCAGCCCCGCACCCCGGTGCCTCCCGCCGGCCCCACCCCACGCCCTCGGCGGCTCGCCTCGCGGCAGGTGAGTCTGGGCAAGGCGCTCTCGGCCGCACCGGTCGCTCACCTTGCTGAGGACCCCACAGCGCTCCACTGGCGGCGCGGACTCCGTCTCCGGATCCTCCTCCGAGCCCGACGAGTTCCAGCTCTGGTTATCCGACATGGAGGCGCGACAAACGCGCAGGAGACCGGCCCCCGCTCCCTGAGCTGCGCCAGAGGAGGCGCCCAGTCCCCGGGGTGAAACGTCGGGGGGTGGCGAAGAGAAGAGTGTTCGCTCCGGCGCCGGGGGCTGCTGGAGGTGGGACGAAGTCCGCCCTACCCACCGCCGCCGCCGCCGCCGCGCCTGACACCGAGCGGACCTGGGAACGAGGACGCGCGGCGAAGGCAGCCTGCCCTTCCAGCCGTCAGCCGCCGCCGCCGTGACCCCTGCGCTGCGACCCGCGCCGCCACCCGCACTCAGCCCTCTCGACGCCGATCCCCAAAGGAGAAGGAAAAGGGTAGGAAAAAAGAAAAAGCTAATCCAGCCGCAGAGACCCGGGTCCACTCACACCTCCGTTCCCGCCGCCATCTTCCTCCTGCCCCACTATTTACCCTTCCCTCCCCTCTCCGCTCCTCTGCGCCCTCCCATTCTCTCTCGGCTCCTCCCGCCCCGTCCCCTCCCAGCGTCTGACGCAGCACGCCGAGGGCTCGGGGTCCCTCCCGCACCCTACCTCCAACCCTCTCGGGTGACGCTAGAGAGGGAAGTAGGAGGAGCGGCTAAAGGAGAAGGGATGGGGACTCCACTGCGCTGCATTCTGGGAGGGACCGGCTGTGTCGGTCCCGTTGCCTCCTGGGAGTTGTAGTCGCAATCCTGAGCCGACCGGTGACTGTTTCGCGCGGGTAAGGCTTGTTGTCTTGGGGACCATCCAGCGGTGGGTGGGCTTCGTTTGATACTAGTGTGAGCGGTTCCCTCCGCTGTTGCTTCTCTTTCTGCTTAGAGTGTTTATGACGAACCTACCGGGCTTGTGGGGCCGAACGCGAGAAAACTCTCCGCTGAGGATGCTGGGCCTGCCTTCCCTGGCGGCTTCCCGCAAGCCCGAGAGCATTTTGCGGCGAGCCTGGGGCGGGGTTCGTGGTCCCGGACTCTTCCGCCCCAACCCGGGGCTTGGGGTTCTCGACCTTGCTAGAGAGCGGAGGGTTCCTTTCCACTAGTCACCTCTGCACATTTTGATGGTCTTTCCTGTCGCTCTTTAGAAATTAGAGTTCACACTTGACTTCCCGGTTTTCAAGGAAGAATTTTCAGTTCCTCTCACCAGAACAAACGCTTCGCATTGTTAGATTTCCAGTTTTATTGTGGAAAGTAATTATGAAGGTGCCGGAGAAGAAATCATGCCTGAGAAATGTTTTAAGTAAAACAAGAATGTGCCGTGATAGCCTAGCGTTTCCTGTTGTAAATGTATACCTTCTCGAGACCGAAGTTAACCCTCCCTACCCACCTTCTAGAGCTCTTTGAAAGATAAAAGAAGTTGCAACAGAAACTTTGCAAAGAATGATCCGAGTGCCATAGATGGGGATTAGGGAATAGGAGACGAATTAAAAAAAAAAAAAAAAAAAAGAATTAGTGGGAACACCAATAGAAGATCTTACAGCTCTTACCTAGTCTTTTTGCATTCATTATAAGGGTAATTTGAATTGCGAGATCTTGAACTTTGTGTAGCTTCAGCTCTTCCCTTTGCTGTTACAGTTTTTTCTAAATTGCCAACAGTAAAATTCATTATTAAACCTTAGAGAAAATACCGGGTTCACTGCTGGGATGGGAGTATAGGACTGAAATTTTGAGTTTGGCGGAAAAGGCGCTGTAGCCAATGATAGCTATGATAACCGACAGAGGCCAACTTAACTGGGATTGTTAAGGAAATAATGGAGTGATGGAAAGTGTCTCTGAGAAGTACCTGTCTTTATTCCCAAGATAGACACAGATGGTGAATCTATTGTAAACAGGTTACAGATAGTTTTGCATTGTGGAATCAAGTGATAAATGAAAGCCATTCAGATGAATAAAAGATTGAGATAAAGCGTTTGAAGATACTTTGTCAGCATGTTAATTAAAACATAATTCCAAAGTTGTCATTCAAAAGAGAAAAAAACATTTAGCATATTTTTCCTCTTTATAGAATTGCTAAATTATACCTTTGGAATGTTGAATACTGTAGCAATCAAGTTTTGCTTTGCTTTCCAATTACCTAATATAGATTTTTTGGTTTTATTTATTTTTTTTAAGCTCTGGGTTTTAAAATGTCATTAGTCTTAGGCAAGTGATTGTGGATTGTTGAGAAATTTACTTCATAATGCAATTTAGAATCATGGGAGCGTAGTATATGTTTATTTTTCTGTTTTACGCATTTCTAAGTTGTGCTGGTACTAAGGTGCCCACTCACTCAACAACAGAAAATTGTTTCACTTGTTTCATTTTATTTAGTATTATTATGAGAAGATATGTACCCTGGCTGGGGAATCGAACCAGCGACTTTTGGGTTCACAGGCTGGCACCTTATGCACTATGCCACCAGCCAGGGCCTAAAAACATTTTCTTGGTAATTTTTTTTTTAACTTTGAGAGCTTGAATCCACCTGGGGTTTACTTTTATTTATGGAATGAGGTAGGAATTTATTTTTCAAGGATAGCCACCTGGTCTGACACTTTATTGAAAGTTTATTCTTACCCTTATATCTATGTTAATATAATATATATACATATATATATGTGTATGTAAATGTGTGGGTGTGTGTTTGGACTATTCTTAATTTTTTATTTTTCAGTTACAATTGACATATGTTAGCTTCAGGTGTACAACCCAGTGATCAGACATTTATATAACTTAGGAAGTAATCACCCTGATAAAGTTAGTACCCATCTGACACCATATATAACTTTTATAATATTATTGACTATTCCCTGTGCTATACATTACATTCCCATCATTGTTTTGTAACTTCCAGTTTGTACTTCTTAATTCCTTCCCCCTTTTCACCCTCCAGCAACCCCTCTCACCTGGCAATCATCAAAATGTTCTCTGTATCTTTGAGTTTATTGTTCATTTTGTTTTTTGTTTTTTTAGATTCCACATATAAATGTATCATTTGGTATTTGTCTTCCTCTGTTTGACTTATTTCATTTAGCATAATACCTTCTAGGTCCATCCATGTTGCAGATAGCAAGATTTCATTCTTTGTATGGCTGAGAAATACTCCATTGTATATATGTGCCACTTCTTTATTCATTCATCTATTGATGGACATTTCAGTTGCTTCTGTATCTTGGCTATTGTAAATAATGCTACAGTTAACATATAGTGCATATGTATTTTCAAATTAGTTTTTTGGGTTTCTTCTGTAAGTATACAGAAGTGGAATTGTTGAGCTGGACTTCATTCTTTTTTATTGATCTGTCTATACCTATGATAGTACCATACTGATTTAATTAATTAATTTCATATATACAGTATATCCAAAATTCTCCCAATTCTTTTTCATTTGGATATTTTTGTGTGTATTCTAGATGAATTTTAGAACAGCTTGTCAAACTGTGGAGTAAATTCCATAGGGATTTGGATTGAGAATGCACTTAATTTATGAAGAAAATAGCATCTTTATAGTATTCTAAGCTTTGTCCAGACACTTTATACACATAAGCTAACTTATTCCTTACATATAAGGTGAATATTGTTGGCCTCATTTTAAGGATAATAAAATTGAAGCTAACCCTGTGCCATGTAACTTCTAACTGGCAGAATTAGGATTTGAATGCAGATCTATATGACTTCAAAGATTATACTGTTTTCTTTGTTTCATAATACCTCTATCTAGAAAGGGAAGAGTTGTGTAAATAAATAATATATTCAGCTGAGTAATATAAATTCACCTAATGATTTTGAACATTATAAATTAATAAATTTATCCCCATTGTAGAATTTATTATTTTTATTGTTTTTATTTCTCATATTTTACATGAAGAAACTGATCCCACATAGAAGTGAAATGACTTTCCAAAGGTTATACAGCTGGTAAAGAGCATAGTTGCAGTTTGAGCCCAAATATCCTGATTGCAGTGTTCAGTCCCATCTCACTAGAGCTCTTCAATTCCTCTTGTTTCTCTGTCTTCCACATCACCTTATTCTCTCAGCTTTTATTCTCCACTAAACATCAATTCCAAAGCCTTCATCCTGGCCTGCCACTCCTACTCCCAAGACACAGAGCAAAACAAACAAAAGCAGAGTTGTTGGAATTGAGAATGTTTGCAATTTTACTGATTATAGGTAGAAGATTGATGGGGAATATTTGTTCATGATGCTAGAATTATAGCAAGAGAGGGTGTCCCAAGTTGAAATAGAAAATACTAATTTCTTGAAAATACTGCTATAAAGACCCTTTATTATTTAACTCAGGCTGCCACACAAAATACCACAGAGTGGATAGTTGTGGTTTTTCTTCCTCCTCTTATAAGGGCTCCAGTCTTACTAGTTAGGGCCCCACACTTATGCCTTACCTTAACCTTAAAGAACTCTTTATAGGGCCTTTCTCTAAATACAGTTACATTGGGAGGTAGGGCTTCAAATGGGAATTGTGGGGGAACACAATTTAGTCTATAGCCGAATTTAGAAGTTCTATAATCCCACAGTATTTATGTTAAAAATACGTTTTGAGTTACATAGTTCAATTTAGCTAACATGGGAATTTAACGTTTTATGTTGTTTTATGTTGTTTTTCCAAACTGAAACAAAGCCAGTTAAAAACTGGCTGAGAATTTACATAAGAAACACAATTTTGCAAACTTAGAAATAGAAATGTTAATTGTTGTTACAGAAGTAATAATCTATGAATGGCAATATTCTAAAACACTAGAGGACAAGTGAGCAAAGCAAAGTATAGCATGTGACTAATACAGCTGCTTATTTTTTACTTTATTCATTTTTTGAATATGTATCTGGATAGTGAAATTGTGGACCACTTGAATATTTTTCTTTATATTTTGTATGAAGGAGAAATATCTATACAGGTATAATGTATGTGTGCATGTGTATATGTATCACTTGTGAAAGAAGAAAAGGTAATTATAAGTGTTATCAATTTGTTAAGAATTAAGTTACTCTTTTCACATTCACAGTCTTCTAAATTAATTTTTCATTTTTAGGTGTTAATTTCCTTATTTTCCACACATTTTCTGCTTCACAATCAAGAGAACTGATGATTGCAACATTTTTCTTTTTTTTTTTCCAAAACATTTTATTTATTATTTTTAGAGAGAGGCGAAGGGAGAGAGGCAGAGAGAGAGAGACACACATCAATGTATGGTTGCCTTTCATCTGCCTCTGGCTGGAAACCTGGCTGGACACCTGGCTTGCAACCTGGTTATGTGCCCTGGCAGGGAATTGAACCAGTGACCTTTGGGTTCTCAGGCTCGTGCCTTATCCATTGAGCCACCAGCCAGGGCTTGATTGCGACATTTCTTTAAAATGCCCTGTTGCCCTGGCTGATGGCACAGTGGATAAAGCGCTGGTCTGCGAATCCAAAGGTCGCTGGTTTGATTCCCAGCCACGGCACATAACCAGGTTGCAAGCCAGGTCTCCAGCCAGGTCTGTAGCTGGAGGCAGGTGAAAGGCAACCATACATTGATGTTTCTCTCCCTCTCTGCCTCTCTCCTTACCCGCCCCCTCTCTAAAAATAATAAATAAAATCTTTTTAAAAAATGCCCTGTCATTATCTTCAGGTTTTTCCCCAAGCTGACATTTATTCTTCACGTTTTGATTTATAGGTAATGACAATTATGTCACAATTGCTACCTTACTGACAAGGATTATGTAAAGCATTTCAATTTTAAAGATATTAAAATGTGAAAAAAGATGTGTCCCTGAAGCAATGAAATATCATATTTGCTTTTCTGACTGTTTCCTCATTTTTTTCTGATAGCACTATTTATGGTTTTCAAACTATAAATATGCATATATGTGGAGAGAGACTACTTATGCTATTGTATAAATTGCATTTTAAATTTAACAGTCTATTGTGAACATGTATTTTGTGGCGTTCTTTTCAATAACTGCATAGAATCCTTCTATTGAAGAGCAATCAAAATGTTTTCTAATTTGCTATTACAAAAATATATAGAGCACCAGTTAATTCTTGTATACTTGTCTAACTCTTTAGAGAAGTAAATTGCTAGTAGTGGACTGTGGAAATAGAGAATGTATACATATTTTACAGTGTGATATTATAAAATTGTTCTCCAAAATGGTTGCATTAATTTACACTCCCTAGTATATTGTATCTAAGTTCTCCCTCCCCAAATGAATTCAAATGATGATGGGAGGGAGGCCTCTGAGTAAGCTATTGAAAAGGAGATTGTGATAGGACTTTATAGTTTCAGAATGAACCGCCACTGGAAATAGTGAACACTTTATTTTGGCTGACCATTTGGATACTCTACTATTATTGGTCTTATCAGGGCTTTTTTGACTGGCAGAGGCAAGAAATAAGTTCAGGGTAGCTGAAATAGATAAAGTTACTGTAGAGCTCCCTGAGCTCAGTATGTATGGGCCTCATACATATTGAAAACTTAGAAAATGAGGATTTGCTGTTCTCCTGTCCATCCCTCAGCCTGGTGGTATCTGGGATCTTGTGTTCTCAATCTCTGTTTCTCTGTCTCTTTCGACCCTTATCTTGCATGTTGTCCAAATTTGGTTTAAGTGCCTCTCAGTTTCAAGGCCACCTCAGTGTCTTCTAGCTCAGATTCTTTTTTAATTGTATTTTATTGTTTATGCTATTACAATTGTCCCTGCTTTTTTCGCCTTTGCCCACCTCCACCTACTCCACCTCCTTCCCTTAGGCAAATGCATATATGTTCTTTGACTAAAGCCTTTACCTTTTTGCATCCAGCACCTCTTTCCCCTCCAACATCTGTCAGTCTGTTCCATGTATCTATGCTTCTGTTTCTATTTTGTTTGTTTGTTTATTTTGTTCAGTAGAGTCCATATGTACGTAATGAGATCATATGGTATTTGTCTTTCACAGATATAGCTCAGATTCTTGAAAGAAACAGGTAGCTGGCCAGCCAATAGATGCCCTGGGCAAAGGGGTGATTCATGTCCCTGGTGGAATGGTAGGGGATAGCGTGAGATTTCATCATGATACTCAGGATAGTGCACAATTTAAAATGTATCAGTTGCTTATTTCTGGAATTTTCCATTTAATATTTTCAGACTATGGTTGATGACAGATAAGGGGAAACTACTGCACAATTTTCTCTTTCTTCATTTCTTCTTTCCCTGCATTACTATTGTTTATTATGTGTCGTGTGTTCCCTCTTCCTTTATTCCTCCTCTACCATAGCAATTATTGGCAGCAGTAATAGGAACATTAGAGGAGGGAGCAGGTGAGAAATAGAAGCTGAGAAAAAATTACGATGGAACCTTTATAACATGCCTTCCATCCTGTTTTACTTGACTCATGGGGATAGAGAAGAGAAGCTTATGTTATGCCTGTTGATAATTCTGATTTCTATCCTGTTTTCCTACCTCAGCATTCCAAGTACCCCTAACCTTCTCACCATTTTCCCTTGTCCTGTGATTTGTATTTATATCCTGGTCTCAAATCTAGACTTGACTTTGTACATCCCAGTCTTGTATTTTTGTTTTTCTCCAAGGGGAATAATTATGATTCTGAATTATTAGTAGCATTGTCGGGTCATCTGTTTTGTGGACGCGGGTATTTAAGTAGGCATGGCCAATATTGCTTGCTCACTTTTTCTTTGTTCTGTTTCTAACCACCAACACTCTATTTGGATTGAAAGACTCTAATTACTATCAGTTACTATTACTGTATTATGTTCATACTGCCAGATCTTATTCTGTTACTCTGGTCCATAAGGTAACTTTGCATGTATATCTTAGGTTCCCTGGTGTGTTCATTTTTACCATTTAAGCCTGCAAGGACAATTGGTGCTTAATACACTGCATATAATTACTAAGGAATATATTGTAACCCACAAAAAATGCTAACATTGGGCAATAAGACAATGATTTCAGGAAAGAAATTCTAAGAGCTACCCTTTTATTCTGTTTCCTATTGTAAAGGAGAGCCAAGCTAGGCATGTTCCAAGCAGGAATGTTCTTTCTTACTGTTAAATAAAATTGAAATTGTACTCCATTGGAATCTTTTATTTACATATATTTGGTTTTGTAGAATAAAAATATATAAGTGATAAGTGCTTTATAGGTTTCACTATAACAGTGAAAAATCCTTTAAATAGTACACAGCATACATCTATGAAAGATGAACAGTGATATTAGTGTCCATTCTGCATGTACACATTCTCTTTTCATTTTTCTCTAAGCTTTTGAATCTCTTAACTTTTAACTTCTTTTGCTGTTACATTAAGAAATTGTTTTGTTACTATGTTAAGTTATATTGTGTTAAGCAATGTGTTATTTGAAAATATTGGTAGAATCTTTATGATAGCTATTTTGTAAATGCATTTTTGCTTCCCCTTTTTCATCCTCAAGCTTTTGAATTTCTAATTTTTACTTCTTTTGCTGTTATATTGGAAATTACTTTATGTTAAAGTCATACTGTATATAGCAATGTGTTATTTTTAAGTATTAGTAGAATCCTTATGATAGCTATTTTGTAAATGTGTTTTGCTTCCTCTTTTTCTTTCCAGCCCTTTCATTGTTTCACTGTTACTATAATTTATGATCCTCTTCTTCTTAGTCAAGTAAGCTGAAAATTACTGTTATAGAACACACATATTTTTATGGTAATGCAGTTTATGAATATACAGTTTATCTTCATCCTCATTAAAATCTGCAATATGATTGATAATCCCGATTGGGGTGCTATAAATATGAGATATATACTACATCTTCCATAGAGTCATTGTAACATTTTTACATCTAAGAATATAGGCAATTATTAAGTGTATAATATTGATATGTTTTTAACAGTTATATATTAAGTATCAAGTAAAGGTTTAAAACTGCTTGTCACATAAGTGTTCAGGAAGTATTTACAGATGAATGGAATAAATTTTGTCTCTTGATGATTGAAGGGAGGCTGTAGGAATGGCAATTAACAAAGTCCAGGAGAAAAATCACTAGCATGGTAAAATTTAAGAGAAACTGAAGAACCAAATTTCTTCATAGCTTTTTGTAAGGAAGAAGGGCCTACCTAATGTCAAACATTGTTTTAGGTTTATTACATTTAGTGCTTACTCTTCACAAAAATCCTGCAGGATAGACATTTTTATTTTATATATAAAGAAATAAAAGTTCAAGAAGTTAAATAAGAGTGAGTGGGTGGGGAAGGGGACAGAGGGGAGGAAAAAGGGGATGGATGTAATACAACAACAATGGAATTAAGTTTAAAAATCATAAATAGAAAGTTTTTTTAAAAGTTAAATAAGTTGCTCGTAGTTGGTGAATAATTGAGTCTAGGCTTTTGAACCTCAGAGGCTTATAATATGTACTTTTAATACATATAAAATTGATTTAGACTAAAAAAAGCCCCAAGCTATTCTAATATTAAACATTTAAGCATCTATTATAGCCAGATTACATCCTCATATATTGCATAGTTTTTCTTTAGTTTGACAATTTACCTAAAAGAATATTCATCCATGTACATTTTTAAGCTACAGTAATAGCTTATTGTAGCCAGTTTACAGGTTTTTTTCTATCACTGAAAATGGATTATGTGAGCTAGCAAATCTGTGTTCTAATTACCCATAAATAATTTAAGTGATCCCTAGAGACTGTTGCAGTTTTTCTTTTGTCTCATGTTGATGAAGGAATTATGTTTTAATTTAACTCAGTATAGCAGGAAAAATAATCATTGACATCATCATTTTAATTTTATATATATATATTTTCTTTTTTTTTTAAGACTTCATTCATTATTTTTAAAGAGAGGAAGGGAGAAAGACAGAGAGGCAGAGAAACAGAAAAATATCAATGTTTGGTTTTTTTTATCTGCCTTCAGCTACAGACCTGGCTGGAGACCTGGCTTGCAACCGGATTATGTGCCCTGGTGGGAGAATTGAACCAGTGACCTTTGGGTTCACAGGCTGGCACCTTATCCACTGTACCACCAGCCAGGGCTTAATTTTTTATATTTTTAATTACTTAATACTAATCTTGAGAAGTAACAAAGGGATACTGAACTACTTTATTAGAAATTATAATAAAAATCAAAACTTAAATAAACTCAGATTTTTATTCCATATTTGCCTAAAATAGGTAATATCTCTTTAAAGCAACTAGCTGCTGATTAGCTTTTATGCATGGTCCTAGTACTAGCCATCTTATAAATAAAGGTTCCAGATTTAATATGCATCTTTAATAGCTCTAGCTTATCATTACTTACTATTCTTTACCTTGCAGTTATGTTGTTTAAATGCAATAATATTGAAAACTTTGACATCTCATAACCTTGTTAAAGAGAAGGCAACCATTTCCCATAATTGCAAAACATTTTCATTTTTATATTTATAAACAGCAGTTAGAATCATAAGTCCAATAAGTTTTCATTTCTTCATCACCTGTTCTCTGCCTATTGCTTTTGTATATGCTTCTGCCTTAAGCATTTGCTTCTTAACAAACTATTTTAAGTAACTTTTAGTGCGCAAACATCCTAAAGGATGAAAGAACACTGTCATACATCCTGTTAGCAAAATTCAGTATTCCAAGTTCTTGTTTCAAATTACTCTATGATATTTTTCCTGTTAAATGACTAACTGGATGGGAATGTCATATTTGCTTTTTATTCTTACAAAATGCATTGTTTAACTCATTGATTCTTGAATTTCAGAAAATATATTTAAATCATCTGAAAATTCAGTCTGATATTTTGCTTATAAGATCAGTTACATTATCATAGTCTAGAATTCTATTATTCTCTTTGCATTTATCTTCTGACCCGTCTAATGATGTGAGACTCTTCTTTCATTTCTTCTTTGCCAATGTGAAAAATTCATTTCAAAATAATAACTTGACCAAATAAGGAATTTATCTTAAAAATTAAAGCACAACTCAGTATATTGCTACTTTATTTATCTTTGCTTAATCTAGTGAAATTTTTACATTAATAGATGTGTAAATTTATATATAAAATATATATGTAAAATGTATACATAAATGAAAAAATTATGTGTAAAATATAAATATTTTCCCATTGGGACATCTGAATAGGCTGTTTTTGTTAGAAATACCTAAAGTAACAGAATTTTTCTTTTTTTTACGTAAGAAAAGCATGGCTACCTTGTAGATCCCATGAGGGCAAGCATTTTACAGTAGAACCATTCTTTATAAATCACAATCTGAGAGAATCACCCAAAATCAGGTGCACTCAAGGGGATCAACAACTGATATTTGGAAATATTTACTTTAGCTCTCAAGCAGACACTGAAAAGATCTGAGCGGTAAAGAAATATTGGTGCACTCCAGAGACAAAGGCCTTCTTCAAAAACACCTTTGCTTCTTCTAAGATTGTTGCTAGTTTTTTATGGAATGGGAATCCAAATTATTTTGATTAAGATTAGTATACTGCGGAGAACCAAGACGGCGGAGGAGTAAGTGGAGCTTCACCAATCTCCTCCTGACACCAAACTGGAATTACAACTTAAATGGGGAGAAATCATCCAGAATAACAAACAGAACACCACCTGGAGAGAAGCCTTATTACCAGGGACAGAACAGAAGAGCCGATCCATCACAATGTGACTGGTAGGAGGTGCCAAGATGCAAGAGGCTGGCAGGGCTCCCTTAGGCGGCAGCTGAAGGGACGGAGAAACATCTCAGCAGCTGGGGTTCCACCTGAGAAGGGGGGGATCTAAACCACCAAATGGGCTTCCCAGCCTATAGCAACACAGCTGAGAGTAAAACAGCACCCAGCTGTGAAAAGCAAAGAGCTGCCAGGTTTAGCTGGCTTGACAGAGAAACCGAGGTCTTTTTTTTTTTTTTTAATTTTGTTGTTTTATTACATACTCTCTGTCCCCTTCCCCACCCACCCATTGCCCCCAAAGTCAATCCCACCTGTTGTCCATGTCCATGGTTCTTTTATACTAGGTTCTTGTCTAAAACTGCTCCCCTTTCTTGCCTCTGCCTCCCCCCTCCCCTCAATCCCTTTCCCCCTGACCACTGAAGGCCTATTCACTGTATTCATATATTTGGTTCTGTTTTGCTTGTGTTTTGTTCATTATTGTCCTGTAATGGGTGAGATCATATGGTATTTGTCCTTCACTGACTGGCTTATTTCACTAAGCATAATACTCTCCAGTTCCATCCATGTTGTTGCAAAGAGTAGGAGTTCCTTCTTTCTGCTGTATAGTATTCCATTCTGTAAATGTACCAAAGTTTTTTGATCCAAACTTTTGATGGGCACTTAGGCTGTTTCCAACACTTGGCTGTTATAAATAGTGCTGCTATGAACATAGGTGTACATAGGTTCTTATGAATTAGTGAGAAACCGAGTTCTTAAAGGGACCATGCACGGAAATACAGTGGCACCCATTACCCTGGGCTCCAGCAGAAAAAGGGCAGAGTGGACTAGAGAAGCTTGGGGAAAGTTTGAGTCAGTGGCTTTAGGGGGAGAGCTGAGGGAGCAGCCCGTG
Organism: Noctilio leporinus; assembly: GCA_004026585.1. Lineage (NCBI taxonomy): Eukaryota > Metazoa > Chordata > Mammalia > Chiroptera > Noctilionidae > Noctilio > Noctilio leporinus. The sequence continues at coordinate 547 of PVIW01009606.1, read as the reverse complement.
AGTCCATTGCTGACCCATCCCCCATACAGCCAGCAGACCACTCTTCTCCAAAGGGCGGGAGCCTGAAGGGAAGCCACAGCCCCACCCATAGGAATTAATCCACCCTACCCAGCAGTGCCTAATCCTGACCTCAGATCACAGACTGATTGGATTAACAACTACATTCATCTGCCCCGCTCAGAGGTGCCTAAATCTGCCTGCTGATCACAGACTGATTGGATTAGCAATTAAAGGAGACAAAGCCTGGGTCTCTTGTAGTCTCCAATTAACTGATATCACCAAGCACAGATCCAGGAAGTAAAAAAAAGTGCACTTCTACACCACAGAAGGTCACACCACTAAGAGAGTAAATCAAAGCAGACCAATCTAAGAAGCAGAAACAAACAAGAGCCACCTAAAATGGGGAGACAAAGAAATAACCCTCAGCAAATGGAAAGGAGGAATCCCCAGAAAGAATGCAAAATGAAATAGAGGCAAGTGCACTATCAGACATGGAATTCAAAATAATGATGATAGAGAAGCTCAATGAGCTCAGCAAGTTCAAAGA
>PVIW01009605.1:0-50773 GCA_004026585.1 Noctilio leporinus | reverse complement strand
AGAGGGGAGAAAAAAAGGGATGGATGTAATACAACAACAATAAAATTAAAAGAAAAAAAAAAAAAAAAGAAAATCACATACCCTTACCCAGATCCCGATTCACGTATTTGCTTCCTTTCCTCACCCTTCCCTTTCCTTCTCTCTACATCCAAACACACCCACACTCACTCATACACTTACATGCATGTACATGCACGTGTACACAGACATACACACAGCCACATGCATGTGCACACATGTACAGATGCATACAGAGAATTGTGTAGACTCACACATGCATACACATGTGCATACACACAAATGCAGATACACCGTCACATGCATGCCTATGTGTACACATGCATAGTTACACATAGACTCACACTCACATGCACACACACTGCATACAGAGATCTGCACATATATGCACACATATGTACATGCAGAAGCAGTCACACACATGTACACACATGCACACTCAGAGTTACACACAGACTCACACTCACATGCACACACACTGCATACAGAGCTGCACACATATACACATGCAGAAGCAGCCACACACACGTGCACACTCAGAGTTACACACAGACCCACACATGCACACACAGCCACGTGCACACATGCACATTTTCTTGAGAGGCATTGGGAGGGTCACGTCCTCTCGCTCTCCTCCCTGTGCATCTCCTGAGAACTGGGCTTTGGTTTCCAGGACCCAAGAGCGGCCCCTCGAATGAGGACATTCAACTCCGATACAACACCCTCTACCCTGTGCAAAGCCCTCCGGGTAACAGCCGCCTCGGGAGCTGTGCCCGCCTGCCGCGTCCCCTTCTTCCCTTTCAACGGGCAACCTCCTGGGCTTTCCTCGTCTTTGTCCCTTGTGACGGCGTTTGGGGGCATCTTGAAAATTACTTTGCACGATGTGCCCCTACAGATCCGTCTGAAATTCCCTCAGGGGCAAACAGAGGTGGAGTCGTTCCTGCAGGAAACGTTGGCGGTGCTGGGAGCTGCTCTGTGCGGGTGGTCAACGCACCAGGTGACAGCCCCCCGCTTGGTCAGTAGGCACCACTCCAGGCAACCCCCTCGGGCTTTCTGGGGTGTCCCCTGGTTCACTGAGATTTCATTTTCTGGGACAAGAAGAGGTTGGAGGGTCCACGTCTGATCTCCCCGGTCCGGCTCTGAACACGGCTGCTTCCCCAAGGACCGAGACCCGGGGTGCAGGAGGCCCCCAGGTGGTGGGCTGGGGTTCTCTGGGCTCCCCGCCCATCCAACCGGCTATTTTTAACGCCGCGTTCCGTTCAGGTGTTTTCTGTCTCCCATGAGTCATTTGAACTTGTGTGTGTACTTTCCAAATGTTACTTGATTTTTAGTTCAATCCCATATGGTTTGATAACCTATCTTGGATAATGCTTTTCCCTTGACCTGTTTCGGGGTTTGCTCCGTGGCCCACAGGGCCGCCCGCCCCCTGGAATGGTTCCTGCGCACCTGAGACGCACAGGTGTTTTCCGTTGCACGTGGAGGTCTTGCGGGGAGGGCGGCCCCGCCCACGGCCCCGCTGCCCTTCATCCACTGCCGACGGGAGGACGGGGTCCCCGCACCCCGGATTCGCCCCCGGGAGAGGGCATCTCAGAGACACGGGCTTAACATGACGGATCTTGGGGGTCGACCCCTCCCCACGCCGGCTGCCACCCGCTCTAAGGGGCTGTGGCTCTGATTTTCTTTCCTCCGGTTCCTGCCTGCGCCTTGCGTGTGTCCCCCCTTCACCCCCTGTTTAAAGTTGCCTTCTTGTAAGCAGCCACGTCTTTAAAAAAAAAACCCAACCCGACTTTCTTTATTAGTGTGTTTATTTACGTTACTCTTGCGCAATGTGATTGCTCCTCCGGTTGGATTAAAAACCTGTCATTTCTTGGGTTGCTTCTATTGTTTATTATCATGAATCTCTTCTTTTTCCTCCTTTTCTCCTTTTCGTTAAGCACGAGCTTGAAGCCCTTCTCCCTCCCTGACGCACCTTTTATTTACACACCTTGTGTTTGCTTCCTTTTCCCGCAGGCCCCTTGGGGGTTACCTCTGCCTTGGGTTCAAGGTTCACGCACCTTGAATTAATGGGACTTTATCAGTCTCCTGCCAACGCGTTACAGGAGCCTGGCCTCAATTTCTCCCTCCCGGTCTTGGAACGATTTTCCCAGACCCTCTGCTTTCACACAGGCGGACGCTGCTGTTTTGGCCGGAGTGAGCGCTTCCAGAGCCTGTGAAGTACGAACACCAGTAAATTTGATTTTCCTCTTACGCATCCACGAACACCAATGAACTTGATTTTCCTCTTACGCATCCACTTCCCAGTTTCAGGACGGCCCATTGCATTAGCCATGAACATTCATTTCTTAGAGACGAGTCTCCCGTTCCTGGAAGTTCATTCTCTTAAAAAATAATAATAATAAATGAATTTTTTCTTTTTGTCCGAGAAAGGCTTCACTTCTCCGTCATTTCCGAAAGGCTTTTCCTGGGCGAGGACGTGGGGGTGGACAGTCTTCACCGGCCTCTACGTTCGTGAACCCTGGAGCTCGGTATCTTCTGGCTGATGGGGTCTGTCACTGAACTCGCCGGGCCCCTCGCCCATCTCCCTCCCAAGGTGGTGTTTCCTGGCTCTCTGGCTGTTTGCACAGCTTCCGTGCGTGTCTGACGCGTCTCCTGACCATTGCTGTGTTGCGTGCCAGCAGGCTGTCCCGTGACCTTCACGTGCCTCATGCGGCGGCTGTTGAGAGCCCAGGCCGTGGCGACCACGGTGACCGTCCGCAGGTGGGGGGTGGCCGCTTCCTCTCCGCGCTGGGCCCTCGGCGTGCGGTTTGCATTGTTGCCATGGTTACCTTAGTGCCCCCCCCCCCTCCCTTTCAAACCCCCAGCGCAGCAACGTTCAGCCTTTTAACCTCACGGCACACGTAACTGAATTCCTGGAATTCGGCAACACGCCAAAACATACCTTTTTGGCCCACAGGGACGGGGGGCGATGCGGCCGGACCCCGAGTCTCACGTCTTCCTTTTGTGGGTCCCTTCGCGGCTCCGGTTTTGGGGCACCCCTGCCAGGCAGTTTCCCACCTGCCACTTGACCCTCGAGCCTGCGCGTTGGGAGGCAGAGGCGCCCTTGTCCGGTTCCACCCAGGGGACGTGTCCGCCCTCTTTCCTTTTCCTCACGCTGTCAGTGCTTTTCCTCTCTTTGACATGATTTCCTTTAATATTGTATAAATATGATACTATATACACCCACGTGCAACCTCTTTAGAACGTTACATGCGACTTCAACAGCTCTGGGACCCAGAAACACCTTTACGAGACCCAGGACCCGTGTCTTCGACGTGAACAAGAGCCGCCTGTGTCCAGCGTCCGTGGGGGGCGGCCGCCTGCCCTGAGGTGCCCACCACCCGCCGTCAAGGGGGCGGGACAGGTGTGCTTTCTTGTGACCAGAGCAGGGGGCAAACACAGGGCAGTTTCCAGGTGAGCCAGTTGTCACCTGAGGTCCAGTCGCTGTGACGTTGAGAGCAGTGGGTCTGGCAGGGACCCTCTGTCTTCAGCCCCCCGGGGCCCAGGGAGGGGTCGGCCCGAGAACAGGGCCAGGGTGGGGGCTGGAGCTGAGTCACACTGAGTTGCTTTCAGCAGTCAAGACAAAGAGGGAGAAAAACATGGAGCATGAGCGACTGTGGGCCCATTACAGCCCAGGGTGTTTGGCAGAAACAATGTTGTCTTCCCGGAAGGAACACAATCAGCAAATTAGACCCGCGTTGGGTTTCGAAATAATTTCCCTTAAAAATATTTGGCGTTGGATTTTGGGCACACAGTCTCCTTTTGATAAATGCGTGCATAGTGATGAACGCGACTCCCCGTTCCAAAGAGCCGCATGAATAATACATGATCACTCTAACGTCCAATTAATACCCCAAAGAAACTCAAATCGTAATGCCCCGCGCTAATGAGAAGATGCCAGGAGAGTAACGGAAAATACGAAGTTATTTATCCAAAGCCACCGCTCACCAGGCTGCAGAAATGACAATAACTATATGGGCAGGTAAAGAACATCGGAATGAGTACCAACCCCTCCTTGTTCACCATCTTGAAGGAGGATAAACTGCTTCTGCAAACGGAAGAGCTGGTTACCCGCTGCTGCCCACACAGACCTGAAGTCTGGCCTCTGTTTCCCCTTTCGGGGGTGTGAGGCGTGGTACCCGATGACCGTTGGGGTGGACGGGCCCCTGGTCCTCACCGAGGGGACACGTGTCACAGGAGAGAGAGACCAGGAAACGGGAAACAGCCCCGAGAAGGGTGAGAGATTTAAAAATAAAACCGCAAAACAAACCCGCGGGCGGTCAGTCAGAAGGGACGACCGTCGGAGGGAACAGCACGTCCCGCGTTGAAGTTGTCACAACCTCCGGTGCAGGTGCGGCCCCTGGGTCCCACGCCTGTTGGTTGCCTGTTGTCCCAGCAGATCCTTCTGGGACGTGATCTCCAGCAGGCGGGTGTCCAACTGCACCTCATGCACCATGGCCGATGCTCCCACTCACGGATAAACCCATTTCCTACCAGAGGGTCCCCCAGCTTAGAGACACGTGTCACATGAGTCACGGGGCACCATCGGGCGGAGGCACTTGCGTCTGTGATTAATGGGATGTGATAGGAAGCCCAGGGCCCCGCCTTGGACGCGTGAACTCTTCTTGAGCAACTCCAGCTGCGAATGTTTGTTTGCTGACCCCACGGCGAGGGACACGGGAGAGAGAAATGTGGGGAGCTGGGCCTGACTTGGTCTGAGCAGCGAACGGCTGTGTCTTGTCCCCGGGTCTGGAAGGGGAGGGTGGCTGAAGAAATATCTCCAAGGTGGAAGGTTGTCACACTGGTTTGTCCTTCCCTAAACCCGGCAACATAGAAGGCAGGTTTGAAACTTTATGAAGTAACATGGTCCAGAGAGACGAGAGGGATGAAAACGTTCTGCATTCCAGGACTGACATAATACGTGATTCCAGGGGCTGCTCGGAGGGCACAGAGACAGTTAACAAAGAACTACAGGAGAACAGAAATTGGGCCAAGAGTCTGGTCGTAAAAAGGCTCCTTGAGCCCCATCCAGGGAACGCGGATCATTAGGGTTTGGTCGTTGGGTCACGGATCGGGTCAAACAACTGTTCAATATCCCATTTCCTTCGGGAAAAGAGGCTCCCGGTGAGGAAAATGCCTGGTAGCCCGTTCCTACAACACATCTTATGACAAATGTTGGGAAGCGACAGGTCACTACGAGTCGCAAGAAATATGGCAGAAGAGCTGCCAGCAGGAAGAGGGAAGGGCGCCCAGACAAAACGTACAGGCAAGTTCGTAAACCAGAAGCAGGAAAAGCGCCACATCCAGCCAACAAGCAACAAAAATAAAATAAAATAAAATAAGGGGACGTCACTGACAGCCGAGGAACCAGAAAGTGAGACAGTTAAGATGAAAATGCAAATTGAGGAGCTGGTTACACAAGGCCAGTGCGGCCACCCCACCTGTGGTGGACGGGTGACGAGGCCGGCTCTGCGGGGACCCGAGCGGCTTCAATGTAGGGTTTGTTGACACCGCGCTGGAGGGACTGGAGAGCTAAGGAGGAAGAGACGGACCCGCGGAGGAGGAAGTACAGAGAACACGTTAGCCAGTCGAGGCACAGGGGGAGAATGAAACGCTCCTCAGGCCCGCACGCGGAGACAGACAGACAAAGGATAGGACAGGGGGCAGCGAGGGTGCATCCCCTTTGGAAGAGAGGTTGTTCCGCAGACCCCGAGACTGGCCTCTGCCCGGGAAACACACGCTGGACACGTGAAGGTCAGAGCTGTGGGGGCCGTGACTTGTGATGGGCAGAGAGCGGCCAGCTTCCTCCTCTGTCTTCCTCAGCCCCTGGATCCAGCCCTGCAGGCATTAAGCAAACATGACGTGAGGTTGACCTTATTCATGGGGACCAAGACATGGGGACAACCGGGTGGCCCTCAGTAGCTGAGCGGGTGAGGACGACACGGGCATGGGACCAGGGAACACAGCACAGCTGTAAGAAACGCTGCCGTTGGCGACAACACGGATGCACCTTGAGAATAACACGCTCAGCGAAACCAGTCAGGCAGAAGTCGAGAACCAGGTGAAAGAAATGGAAGCAACCAATGAACAAAGAAGAAAACTAAGCAAAAATATAGACACAGACAACAGGATGTTGGTGACCAGAGGGGTGGGAGAGGGACAGGCGATGGGGGTTGAATACATGGTGACAGAAGGTGACTTGACCTGTGGACACGCAATGCCACGTACAGGTGACGTGTTACAGACTTGTACCCCTGAAACCTGCGTCATTTCCTTACGCAAGGTCACCCCGATACACTTGATGAAAATTGCTTCCTTAAGTTGAAGTTGGTTTCTGTAAAAATATTACCTTTTTTCTCTCACAATAACGGTGCATCTGCCGGGACTTTATTGAAACCCAGTCACGTGCTTGATTTGTAAAGGTTTTCCTCCACGCCTGTCATGGATAATTCATGTGCTGTCATAAGTCATTTTGTAGGTCACAGGAGTCAGGGACCTAACACTACCAGTTTTATAGCTCTTAAAATATAGAAGTGCGGTTTGAACTATTTTAAACTGACATTGAATTTCTGTCAACTAATTCCTGAAATTTTAATCTGGCCTAGGAATGGTCAGGCCCCAACAAATAACAGCCATAAAAATTACCTAAAAGGAAAGTGCAGAGAATGATTTAGTGGTACACCAGTTAACTTGGCAACGATCACATGGTGATAGGGAATAATGCATTTCATTACATTTTATTAGGTGTTTACGATGTCTTGTGCACAGGAGGTGCTATTTGGCTTTGAAATGCATCACATGGAAAATTGTATGAAATCAAGAGAAAGTTAACCATTTTCGCTGTGCTATCTTTGTTTTTTAAACAGAAAATCAAATCTAATTTCTACAAAAGCCGAAGACAGACTTTTAAATACGGAGCTCTTGTAACCATGTTTCAGGAGGATTAATTATATCAGGTAACTTCAAAGAGTACTAATTAATTACTCACCTGATCTGCAGTTGTAGTTGAAGCTATTGAAGGGGTTTTGTTGTATTGGCAAACACTGTATTGTCTTCTGCCGATTGTTTTTGGTGCAGTTGGATGACTTAGTTACGTGAAATAAATTTACGTCAGTTTAAGAGACAAAGAGGGACATGTTAAGTCAAATGACCAAGATTTAAGGGACTAAAATGATCATGTGAGAGGAGAGATCGAAAATAGTATGTGACATACGGAAGAAAAATGAGGCAGACGCCATTATTTGTTAAAAACATTTGCTGTCTCTCCCTCTCCTGGGTCCGTTTCTTTGGGAAGGTGTATTTCTTACCCTGAACTAGATGCACTAGGGCTAAACACTTTTATTTTGTACAGATGCCATCAGGAGGCCTAATGAATGATCAAATTTGACTACAAGGAAATAAAATCCAGAGGGGACCAGTATGACATCAGAAGCACTTTTGAGCAAAGAAATAAATGAATAAAAAGGATTACTAAATTTGTTCGTGTATTTTTTAAGGTCAGAAAATGAAGATATTTAGAAAGATTTGCACAATGTTATGTCAGGTATATCTTAATAAATCCATAAAAAGAAAACAAAACAAGACAAATAATACCAGAAAAATATTATGGCTGATGACAGTGAGGAGATAAAAACATGAATTCATTTTTACTCTTTTGTACTGTTGAAAGGAGTTAGGTGAAGTATTTATGCTCCAACTCTACAGGAAGTCATCGAATGAATAGGCACGAAGGCATTGTTTTTAAGGGCACTGGAATACGGATTCATGTTGACCACGTATAGGCCACAGTGGAAGTCTTAGTACATTCAAAATAATCAATATAGTATTGAGAAAATTACTGTCTCACTACCCCAAACCTAAAACTGCTCTATGTTAAAAATAAGTCATATGACTAAGGATAGGTAGGCACAGACGCTGAAAGGAAATACAGAGAGCGCCACTCAACCTATGACCTGAAAAATCCCAAAATCTACAACTTGTAAAGTATATTTATGATGAATCCTATTTTATCCTATTTTTATTTTTTTAAAAGATTTTCTTCATTATTTTTAGAGAAAGGGGAAGGGAAAGAGGGAGAGACATCCATGTATGGTTGCCTTTCACCTGCCTCCAGCTATGGCTCTAGCTGGAGACCTGGCTTGCAACCTGGTTATGTGCCCTGGCTGGGAATTGAACCAGTGACCTTGAGGTTCACGGGCAGGTGCCTTATCCACCGTGCCACCAGCCAGGGCCTATTTTAGGCTCTTTTTAAACCCTCATATACCTTTTCATGTTTTGGTGTTTTTAAATAGAAAATAAGTGTACAAATACAGATTTAAGAAGGTAAATTCTGCCATAAAAATCGCTATTAAAAGTAGTAAAATTCTCCAAATGTACCTGTTTCTTGTAACAAAAATGGTTTAAAGCCGTTGTGCGACAGATCCCGAATTCCTCAAGGGTGCTTACCCTCCACGCCCCGGCTTTGAAGGCGAGGAAATCAAAGTCATTGTGAGGTGAAGTAATATGCAATTTGGGGTTCAAATGTGATATTGATTTCTCAATTTCAGGTTGATTATTCTCATTTCGATTCTGCTTCTATTGTCCCAAAGTCGCTTCTGCCCATTGTGTGTTCAGAGTACAAAACAGACCCTGATGAAGAAAGGACACAAAGTATCCAGTTCCCGTTCTGCAGTCAGTTGACGGCAACCACCAGTTGTTGTAGTTTTGAAATACAGATGCAGCACACACATAAAACTAATTTTAAAAACATATTTTAAAGCTGCGTGGGCAGGCTTCCGTATATCTGCAACGCACTGGTGGTGCTGGCTGATGATTTAATAACTGTTTACATTGCGAAGTCCGAATGTTAACATCGCTGTTAAATGATCACCCCAGACATAATTTGTTTCATGGCCAAGTGCTATTTTTAAAGGGAAACACATTCCTGTTTTTCGTAGCTGGAAAGATATTAGTTTAAAATAGTCATTGACGATTCTGAGTGATACCCACACACACAGGTTATATATGTGAAAATAGGAGAAAAGCAGAATCATTGTGAGGTGAAACAGATGGGTAACTTTGGGCTCAACCGGGATATTTCTTTCTCAATTTTAGGTTGGTTGTTCTCGTTTTGTATAATGAAATGTACCTCGTCATTCCATCTAGGTGTTGCCGAGTGCCTAAACGGTGTTCCATCAGCGTGTACCGAATGGTTTGAAGAGGTTGTGGAAGTAACAAATCCATCAAGACAACTAAAATCTTAATTTAACCCCATGGTAAAGGAAATATAATATTGGTGTGATATCAAAGAAAGTCCATTAAAATGTTACTTAAATTCTCAGGGGCCCCGCGGGACGACAGGGAAGCAGGTGCAGACGCTCCTTCCCGGGGCGGGGCCCGTGGTGCCCGCTGCCCGCCGGGAGGAGGAGGCAGAAGCCTGGGGGCCCGCACGGAGGAGGCGGCGGAGGCTCGGGTGCCCGCCCGGAGGAGGCGGCGGAGGCTCGGGTGCCTGCTCGGAGGAGGAGGTGGAGGCCCGGGTGCGCTCGGGGGCGGAGAGGCCGAGCCGGGGGAGCGAGGACCCGCCACCCGTATCGCTGGCCGGGTCGCCACCCGCTGCGGCCGCGCCCCCAACCCGCGCCCCCGGGCCGGGAAACAGCGCCACCTGGTGGCCGCTGGCGGGACGGAGGCCGCGCTGCGGGGCCGGGTGGCCGCGGGGCCAGGTGGCCAGGGTGACAGGGTGGGGTGGGGTGGGGTGGGGTGGGGTGGGGTGGGGTGGGGTGGGGAAGGGTGGGTAACCTAAACATTCCCTCGGGACTGAGCCCATAATGTGCGCTTTCTCCAAAGCACTGCGCTTGAGAACTCGCTTCTTTTTCACATAGCACTTACGTTACGTTGTGTTTTGTAAAACCTGCGCTATTCTGTGTATCACAGACCGTGATGCCTGAAAACAAGGGTATTTCTGCGCAGAAACTGGGCCAGGTAGACGAGATGACACGTAAAGATGGCGGGAGCGCTCGCACTCGGTGACGTTCCAGCCGCGTCAGATCTAAAATACATTAAAACAGGCTTTTTAGAAACCAGTTACCCAGCTGGACTCATCGTGAGATAAACTATGTTTTTTAAAAAAATAAAACATGGATGTCAAGAGGAATCAAACAGGGAGAATATTCCAGACTTATTTACTGCCTCAGTGTTGACTGCAACACTTCTATTAAAAACCCAGCTATTCAAATCGTATAAACAACATTAAAATAAAGGTATCCTGGCAGCGGATAGGCTGTAGCAAGGTCTGTATTTCTCTACTCCGAGGGGCAGGCTGGGGGCAGGGGGTGGGGAACCCAGGTAAATATCACACCATTTTTAGAGGCAGACTTGGCCTACAGCTGCATCACAAGAGCCAAGTGGTCTTTTCTCCTGGGCAGAGAATATGGCAGTTTGGGGAAATGATACCAAATTGCCAATCGCAGGTGCCGCTCCTGCAAGCTGGAAGAAAACGCGGATGACGTAACGGAATTCTTAAACTGAAGCCTAAAGCTCCTGGGAACCGGCTGTATCATCGTAGATCGTTAGTCTTTCATTGTTTCGGCGGCGGCCTGCTCAGTGAATAGCTTCGGTTTGTGTGTAAGGAGATTCACAGGTATTGAATACTTACAAACGTGTGTGTACGGGCGGAAGAGGGAATAATTCCTCATGTGGGAGTGATTTTGATGTGAGCAGCACATGGCACATATTGGCACAAATACAGGAACAAGAAACTCTGAGGCCCTGGCTGGTGGCTCAGTGGATAAGGCGCTGATCTGTGAACCCAAAGGTCGCTGGTTCGATCCCCAGCCAGGGCACAGGACCAGGTTGCAGGTCAGGTCTCCAGCCAGGCCCGTAGCTGGAGGCAGGTGAAAGGCAACCACACGTGGATGCTTCTCTCCCTCTCCTCCCTCCCTGCTCTTCTCTCTGAAAATGATGAATCTTGTTAAAAACCTGAGTAGGAGAAATGGTCCTTTAAAAAATAAAACGTAACATTGAAGTGTTGGTCTTCACCTCGCGGCCCAGCCCCCAGGTCCCTTGGTCACAGTGCAGAGCGGCAGCAGTCTCTGCACCGACTGCTGGGGGACTGGGCGGCGTGGGAGGTGACAGCCACCGTCTGTGCCTGTCCACTGCGCACCCGCTGGGACAAGAAGCAGAGGTGAGCCAACACCTGAGGTCTGGGGGCCTGGACCCTCCGCGGCCCCCCGGGAGAACAGGAGGGGTTCAGGGGCCTTCGGTCCCGCTGCGCATTCCCACACGGTGGCGTTGAGGAGTCAAGAGAGGACGCTTGGCCTGGGAGAACTTTGCAGCCTCCCGGTGAAGACGAGGAATTTCCCAGACAAGTCGCACAGTAACTGTCAGATCAAGGAAGGAAAAACGGTCATGAAGTTCCACATCGTGAACCGAAACCGTTAAAAACGTCCATGAAAAAGTAAACGTGGAAGCCACAGTGTTTCCAGAAATAGCAATTGCTTCTTGAAACAACCTGCTACTTCTGAAAGTGCAGCCTTGAAAGTATGCACACATAGCGCACACACGTGTGTACACATGCATGTGCGGACATACCCCACACGTGCACGTGCATACCCCACACATGTGCACCCAGGATGCACACACGTGCACACACACAGTGCAATTGCTGACTTGATCCCGCCCTCCATCAGATCATGTCAGTCTTCCAGGGTAGCAAACCCGTGTGGACAAGTAACATAAAATTAGGATTTTCCTTTACATTTCACCGAATTCTTTGTCTCTGGAAGTCATCAGACCTCAGCTTAAGTCACGATGGGTGTAGAAGTCGGGCCACGATGCTTTCAATAAATCACCACAGTGAAGAAATTGATGGCGCCGGAGTCTGATTTTTGTGGGCAGCTTTCATTTTTCTCTGGGGCATGTTATTTTGAGGTCAATACACTTTCTCTGCCCAAATACATGGGAGTTTTAAATTCCATGAGTCAAAATGGATTTTTATCAACCTGTTCAATATCATTTTTGTCATAAACACATTTTAGAAAAACAGCAAAGTACACAACCCTTCGAGTAGCTACGGTTCAACCAAAACCCCTGTATTTAATTGCAAGCCTATGCAAGTCTGATATGTTTATTTTAACTAATATTTATAGATAGTAAGATAGTTTTTCCCTTTATAAGTTAGTTCTACCTAGGGAAAAAAATTTAATTCCTTGGAAATTATACATTTTAAATGAAAAAGTCCTGGGTTAAATGATCTGGTTTTCGAGCATATTACTTTTCATCCGGTTTTTCTTTATAGTCTTTCAGAGGTTCAGTTTCTGCACATGTATGTACGGTGTTGATATCCATTTCCAGTCCTTTCTTTCGGTGGTATTCCAAGTGAGTGGAGTTCTGTACGTGACGGTGGGTGCTGTGGAGCGTTGGTTTTCGGAGGAGCTATTACTACATTGGAAGGAGGATGTCCTACCACACGGAGAGGTCGCTGAGTATTTATGATCCTGGGCTCCAAACCCTGTGGATTCAAACCCCAGGTCTGCAGCCTTGGGGCAGCCCCGGCCTCCTGCATGGAGTGAACACACGGACTTCACGCCTTTCACTGGAGCACCGCCCACCGGAGCAGGGCTGGCGTGAGCGGGCAGGGCGGGGAGGGAGCCTGGGTGAGCGGCTGCCCTGCACCAGGACGGGAGAGCAGGCCATGCGGGGGTGACCCCCAGGTGGGGAGAAGGGGCCGCAGGGCAGCGCCAGGGGCCTCAGGCAGCAAGTGACGGAGGCTGGAGAACCACGGAGGTTTCCTTCCGGGGTGACAGGAGAGGAAACTGGGTTTTAAGGTGCTGAGGGCGACTTTCTATTCCTAGAACAGACCGTTCGGGGAGAAGAGGTATCGAGGTCTGCTTGTCACGTTGCTGTCACTAGCCGCAGACGTTACAAAGGTCTGTAAGTGGGATGCGCCGTCCTGGGTGGTTCGCCGGCCTTTGCTCCTTCACGAGGTCTGTCCCCGGTTTCAAGTGTATGGATACCGGCTGGGTCGTTTGGGGACAGACACCGTGCTCCTCCCAGCGAGCTCAGGAGGCGGGTCCCGGTGTTATTTCCAGTTTTCACCTGTGGACGTGCCGACGGAGCGTGTTCTCTGCGGGAGGAAGTCAGGCGGCCGGCGGTGAGTGGCAGCGTTCCCATTCCCCGTGGGAGGTACTGGCTGCTGAAAAGAGACCCTAACCTGACCCCCGTAACATTAGATCCTGTCAACCAAGTCTGCTCGTCAGAGACTGTCACGTCCCAGCCACTGCTGTTTCGAGCACCTGTCTCGGGTCAGCCCTCCGCTCCTCTCTGGGGCTTCGGTAACACGGAGACCAGAGTTTTAATGGCCTGGCGTGTGCCTGAGGCTCTAGCCTGTGGATGTTATGTTTTAATATCTCTGTTGTCCCGATCAGGTTGTGTCGGTCACTCCGTGTTCCCGTTCACCGGCTCTTCCCTCTGTCCTTTAAATTTGGGGGTCGAACTCATCCACTGAGTGTTCAGCTTTGATTATTCTGTTTTCCACTTTTAAATAATTTTCTGTCGGTTCCTCGCGTCTTCGGCGAGACTGGTTCTTGGCGGCTGTTTTCTCTTCTTCACTTGTTTTAAGCGTTTCTGTAGCAGCCTGTTGAAGCATTTCTTTTTCTTTTTCATGAGTCCTTTGCAATCCGTGTTGATAATTCTACTGTCTCTCCATCTCCCTCCGGGTGGGGTTGCCGTGTCTTAACTGGCTTTTCACGGTTGGGTCCGAGGTCATCCTGGTTCTGTGAATAAAGGTTTCGATGGAACCTCGGACGCGTCCCGCTTGGTTAGAAAGCTCTGGACCTTACCTGCGTCGTCTTTTCCCTGCACGGATGCTTCTCCTCGGTGGGTTTTCATGGGTTCTAGCGGGAGGCAGTCCCCGGACATCCTGCCCAGGACTCCCCTCCCTCTAGAAGCACCACTGCGCCCAGCCTTTCCCGGCTCCAGGGTCCGAGACTCCGAGTGGGTGAAGTACCCAGGCGTGGGAGGCTGCCCCCCCAAAGCACCAGCAGAGCTCAGAGCCCGGCCAGCAGGCCCGTGTCTCCCGAAGCACCCCCACTTCTCCCGCTCCCCACGCCTCCCCTCTGGGGCTGCGGATTGCGAAAACACGCGTGTGCCCGTGAACCTTCATTTGCGTCCGCATGTCTCATAAACCCCTGCGCCAGGAAGCCGCCGCCGTGGTGCGGGGTTCCGGCTCAGACCATAACCTGTGCCGCCCCCAAAAAATCTGCTGACCAGGAAATGTAACCTTTTCCTCTCTTTTTCCTTCCACATAGTTCATCATCATGAAGCCCAACGGCACGATTCCTAACGCTTAAAACAACATCATGCGTGGGCCCGTGCGGGTGTCATCGCGTAAGGCGGCCGGGCCGATGGAAGAACCTTCTTTTTCATTCTTCACTTCAGCACGAAGGGAAACAATGAATCCTGGTGCGAGTTGTTCCGGCTGTTCAGCAGTAAAGCCCTCTACCCGCTCACCCGTTTAACCTAACCTGCGCCCCACGATGGTGGTTTCTCCTTTTTCTTTTTTCCATTAGAAATGTAGCCCTTGGGCAAAATAAAGGAAGGGATTACTTTTTGTCAAAACCGGACCTGATCCGACTCTCCGGGAGCGTTTGTGGACCGCGGGGCAGGCGGCTCTCGGGCAACGTGGAGCTGTCCCCCCGGCAGTGGCCCGGGTCGCCCTCAGCTCCGTTTCTCCTGAAACGTCTGCTCCTCCCACTTACTGGCAAATGTCATGGTCTCCCCCGTCCTTTCCATTGACTCCCCTTCTTCAGCACTGGGTGGGGAGCCCCGTGACTCCATTCATCCTTGGACAGCTGAGCTGGAACGTGGGCGTCTGGACAAGCAGCCTGGGCAGACCTGCTCTGCCCAGTTGGTGCCGCCGCAGGTGCACCGTAGTTTCGTGGCACCAGGACCAGACCAAGACACAGAGGGCGCCGGGCGGGGACACAGAGGGCTGACGGCAAACACGGTGTTCGCTTGGGGTGACGGCGAGGCCGTGGTTACGGGACAGCCTGTCGAGGTTTATAATGTCCGAGGTGGGCTTTGCTGCACCTGAAGTTGCCCTCAATAACCTGCGCTTCCTAATCGTCCTGAAAGGCTGCTGCCTGGGACAGACGACCTGAGGCTTCGCTGTGACCTTCATGTACCTTCTGGTCCTGAAGTGACAGGAACCACCGCCAGTGATGTCCAAGGGGGCGTCACCTGCTAGGGACGTGTGTGCTGAACGCGGTCCCCGGGTCTCAGAAGGAACCAGGAAACTCTTTGAAATACACGTTCCCAGGTTCCTCCTCCGCATGGAAGTCCCGACGGGCTCCAGGCTCTGCATCTGGTCCTCGCCCAGCCCGGGGCTGCATGACCTTGGCATTTGAAAGCCCGTCATCTGGGGAAAGATGCTGAGGACACCCGTGACCTGTGCGGGGACCCTGTGGCGTGTGTGTGATGGGGACGGGGCCCTTCCCATGCTGCCTGTTGACATCAACACCGTGTCCTCGTGAGAAGGGCCACCGGTTGGTTAATGGGTTTGCAAGTCTCCTTCTTGCCCAACAAAAGTACGGATTTGTCTACATAGTGGCCGTGTGGGTGGTGACAAAGATCGACACGGTACTCTCAGTTTCTCAGGGGTTAAAGAAATGGAGGTCCCAGGGGGACACAGTGGGTCCGTGTTTGAAGTCACTGCGCGTCCTGGGTGGGTGGAAAACAACGCCGCAGCGCAGGGAGCCTGTGCGGTGGGGGACCGGGGACGCCGGGCGTTGGGGACCGTCCTTGCGGGTACTTCCTCCCTCTGCTCTGCCACTGAGCCCTGGCGGAGGCCCCGCCTCATGAATGCGTCTCCGGTCACTTCCGGACGTCCCCACGTTGTCCCTCACGTCCCTGAGCACGCTGGGCGCAGCGTCACCGTCCGTCCCACAGACTCGTGCTCTGCACGGCTGCCGGTCGTGGCTGCGGCCCAACGTGTCCCTTCACTTCCAATCACACAGCGAAACTTTCTGCGCTGCCGGCTGGTGTGCACCGTGCGCCCCCCGTCGTCCATGACTTATTTTGGGAATAATTCGAGGCGTAAGAGGACGCTGTCCCTTCTCCAGAAAGGACAAAGGTGCGTCTGTCTGACGCACGCGGCCCAGGGTCCGAGGGGAGCTAATTCCACATTGAATTAACCTGTCTCTCCCCCTGCATTCCTTTTAAATTTCCATCCGTATCGCCTGTCAGGAAGACAATGCCTCGAACAGCTTGGAGAGTCGTCATGAATTATTTTAATAAACATTGGCACAATGACACGTCGAGTCGCGTGTGTGCGGGTCAGGGGCTAATTTCTCAGCGTCCCTCTACGGGACAGGCGTGTGAATAATTGATGCTTTCCGGTGACTTGTAATGGGACATTCAAAATGACTCGTGCATTTGAAGCACCCTTAAAGGGGTCTTTTCCATTGTGTTTGGAAATAGTGAAAAATTCTCCATATGGATTAGCATCAGTCACGTGTGATTTGCTGTTTGGATCAGGAATTTCTCCCTGCAGTTCCAAACAGGTGGCAGAGGGTCCTGGGAAGTTGTGCCACCCTAGGGTGTGTTGCAACTGGTCTTTCCGTTTGCCCGCGAGGGACGGATGCGGACACGCTGGGCCCACCCGCGTTCTCCCAGGGGGACCCAGGGCTGGACACCGGCCTCTGTCCAACGGCCCCTTTCTGCTCCGGACGGGGCTCCGTGTCGGTTTCCGCTTCTCCCCCTGGGGAGCCAGGACACCCGCCTCAGGTGGGAAACACTTTGTGCCAAACCTGCCCCTGCTCTTCAGCTTGGATCCTCAGCCCGTGCCCCAGGCCTGAGCTGAGAACAGGCCAAGCACTGCAGCCGCAGCCGGGGTCCTGGTGTGGAGTGTTGGGTGCTGCCCTGTGGGGTCAGGGGAACCGGTCAAGGGCTGACCGTGAGGCTCACGCGTGGACCCTGGGGGCTGGGCCCCGGCTCAGCCCTGCGGGCTGCAAAGTTACAGAGCTCAGCCAAGGGGACCTGCGGGTGTGGGGTCCCCAGCGGGGTGCACACCTGGCCTTGCTTCACTAGGAGGCGAGCGCAGGTCGTGACCATCGCGTTCACGGCCCCTGAAGACAGAAGACAGGACAGGAGGAACCAGCAAAATGGGGAGCAAATTCTCCATCAAAACAGCAGCCCCTGGTGGCAGTTCGAGGAGCAGCGCCCGCAGGTCCCCCCTTGGGGGTTAGGGGGGTGGGGGGTGAGTCACGGGGCAGAGAGGGACGTGGAAAGATAAACCCGGTTTCGCAGAAACGTACAGTTTCAGAAGCAAAAGCAAAGCCCTCCACGTGAACCGCTGTGCGAACACAACACGGTAGAAACCTCTTCCATTTATCTCACGACCAGGTTGAATGACGGCCTTTACTTGGATACTTGGAGCCAAGTCGTTACAGGTAGTCACCACACAGAAGCTGAACTAGCCTCGTAGTCGCCACAAGAGGAAAACGTTTCTGAAGCAAAAGTTCCCCAAGGGGAAGGCTCAGAGCAGGAGCCTGCGCTTGGGCACGTGCCTCAGGTCTGCTCCTGGTCACAGAGACCCTGTGCACGTGTTCAGTCTGATACCCCGGATGAAAGTTGCATGTGCTCAGTTCCCTGAGCGCACTCGCCGTTCTGTTGAGTTACCGCACACCTTTGCGAAAACCCGTTGACAGCGTCCAGGTGTGGCCGTGCGTCCTGGTCTGTGCCTGACCCCCAGCAACGCTTCCCAAATATTTGCTCGCATCTAGAGATAGAATTGGTTTTTACAAGCCCACCCTCTGTGCTATGATCTCACTAAACTGATTCGTGAGTTTCTGCAGTTTGTTTTCACCAAAGGCAAGAGAGATGGCTACATACGCACGTTTGTCTTCTCTGAATAATGACAATGTTATTGATTTTCCAAGCAAGGTTTTGGTTGGAACCCCCACTGAGGTACTGCCATCTGTGCTCCCGCCTACAAGGGCGCTGACATCCGTCCGAATTAATAAAACTGCTTTGAACAATAAGTCTATGTTCCTGCGGAAAAATAAAGCACCCACGCCGCTATTCAAAACCTGAGGGTCTGGGCTGGACCTGAGGGAACCTGCCATTGATTTGGCCAAACACTGGATGTCACTGTTGCAATTTTATATATATAAAAAAAATAATAAAGAATGTATGGAAAAAAGAGCTTCCTAATCCATTCTCCAAAGAGCTAAAGAAATGAGTGGGGCCAGCTGAATGGCTTCAGGAAAAGAAAGTGACGCTCTGGAGTGCAGTGTGCTCCCCTCGCCCCAGGACGGCCGGGGGCCTGGCCCCAGGTGACCACGCTGGGCCGCGTCCTGCCACGGCCACCGAGTGCGGAAAACATCTCTCAGCTCATTGCAGATATTCGTGCTTTTCCTGATAATCTTTCGGGTTAGGGGACCACAGGGAAAATCTTCAGGAAACACTGAGAGCTGAAGAGGCCGGGCCGCAGGGAAGGACAGCAAGGTGGCTGGTCAGATGCTTCCACGTGGAGGCCAGAGGGAAAAAGTCGCCCTGAAGGGGTTTCCCCAGACGCAGCCCCGTTTCCCGGTCCGTGGGGTGGTCTCCTCTCAGGACGGGGGTTGGGGGTGGGTGGGAGGTGGGTCCTGGGGTGGTGGGGCCTTTGTCTCCATTCCTCATTGTCTCCAGATCACGAAGATCAACCTCGTTTTCTCACAAGACTGGTTACAACGGGCAGGAAAATGCCCTTTCTCTTTCTCCACTTTGCAATGAAACTGCGTCACGCGCGCGCATGTATGTTTGATGCCAGGGGTCCTTCCTAGCCGGCTTCCTACCTGGTCTCCCAGCGTGAGACGCTCCACCGAGACTTCTGAAAGATTCTGTTCTCGTGAAACACTGCATCATAAGTCAGTCATTCTACATCCATTTCTTCTCCAACAACGCGAGTTGCACTACAAATCATCATCCCGAACAGCCTGTTCGAGGGAAATCCATCATGCTTTCCTTTTCTTCAGCATAAAGGAGTAAATGACTTCTCCAAGTTTTATTAAAGAAACCCGGAAGCAAGTGGACAAATGACCGAAAGTCAGCGACGGCTGAGGGTGATTTAATGGTTTTTTTGCTACTGCAAAACAGGCATTTTCTTCGGCAGGTTTCTGTCGGGGTATCTGGAACGTGAGCCGCAAAGTGGCCTTTCGTGAAGGTGGTTGAGCACTTAGTGTGAAACGGAGGCCAGAGACCTGGGCCGGGGACACTGTCCATCTGCAGGTGCCAGCGACACCCACAAGGCTGGGGTCCCCAAGGAGTACGTGTACGCAGGGAAATGGAAAGTGAACAACGGTTCGAGTGACAACAATGGAGCAAAGACACCCGTTTCCCACAAATCAGCTCCAATGTCGGGTCGGCTCCTCCCCAGCGCCTTGGGGGCCACCAGGGGGGACAGGGTCACCGTGCGGCTAGTCAAAGGTGCACCTTCCAGCACGTGACTCGCTGCAGGAAAGCAAACACCGGGCAGCATTATGACAGCTTTTCATTACGATTCCTGCGGCACCGTTGCCCGGATACTTCTGGTTTCAGAAGAGAATAGTTTTTGCGCGTGATCAATTTTTCCGTGTTTTGACAGACAGAATCGATAGCTACCAACGGCTCCCTGGGACCAGAACAACGAAACCATCAGCTCCGCCTGCGACAGACCCTCCTGCTCCAAAATAATATTTTTCACCCCATGTCTTAGAAATTCCTATTCCGCACGTTTCCCCCGTAGTAATCAACATGCCTGGTGGAGCTGGGCTGCGTGCTTGGTCCTAGGACCACCAAGAAGCCCCCCGGCTGTCATGGGCTGGGAGTTAGCAATACCACTGGGCATCTTAAAATCGTCCATGTTATTGTTTTAGCTGAAAAAATAAACACCCTGTTGAGAAGGGCCGAAAATCCTCCTTGGAAGTCGTTGGAATATGCCATTCACTTTCCGGGTGCTTCTCAAGTTCTTCCCCAAAGGTTATGCTCTTATGCAAGAAAAGACGGTCGTATGTAATTAAATGCATGATAAACCCATGCGGACAGGAATATGTTCATATACACAACACGCCTGTACGCAGGTGTCCGCAGCCGCAGCCTCGTGTCCTGTGACTTGGGTGGAGCGTCCCCGGTCGGGTGAGTTTTTCAGTGCGTCGCACGGCACCTTGGTGACTTCCATCTTTACCGCAGTTACCTTTAGCGTCTCTTCCAAACCCCTGATGGCTGGGAGGGCCGAGAGGACCAGCTCATCTCGACCGAGATTTAAGTGGCCTGCGCTCCTGCTTCCAGCAACCGTCTCCCTGGGCGTCCGTGTGCGTCCGTGTGCGTCACGGGCTGTTTCCACCAGGGTCACAACCAATCCCGAGGGCAAACGCTCATCCTGTTTTCTCCTGTTTCAATTGCTGGTGCCTGACAGGGTCTGACCAGCACACCCCCAGGTGCAGGAGTCGGGCCCAGGACATCCGTGTGAGGGCAACACTTGTGACCCGGGGGGCTGGCGGGGAGGGGAGGGTCACCGTCTTTCCCAAACCCGTGGATTCCCTCCGCTCTCCCGCGGTTCCCACCCGTCCACGTGGCATCCCGACCCCCAGCGCCGCGGCGACCAGCCGCCGGCGTCTCCTGGTCGTGTGTGCCGGGTGCAAAACGTCCGTGAATCAGGGTCTCCTCCCTCGGGAGAAGCGAGGAATTTTATTTTAAAGATTTTTGCCTGTTCACAGGCTACGCGACATTTTCTCACGGAGCAAACTGGATCAGAACCGTGTGAATCCGTTCAGCTCACCGACATCCTACAGGTCCAGTTGCACGTTGAGCTGTCCTGGGCTAAGTGGACTTTCAGGGTGTTTCTCACCTGCCACGCGCTTCGCAAACGCTTCCTGGTGCAACCGGCCTGCTGCTGCTGTGGGGTCTTTCCTGGGGCGGAAATGGCAAAAAGTGGGGAGACTTCAGAATTATTTACAGGTGGTCCGTTAGAAATGGCATTTCCCCCTGGAAGTGCCAACCTCTTAAATATGGAAAAAGTTGAATTCCTGCACCCACACTACAATTGTTTTGCTCAATTAAAATGCTTTTTGAAGCCCTGGCTGGTGGCTCAGTGGATAAGGCGCCAGCCTGCGAACCCAAAGGTCGCTGGTTCGATTCCCCAGCCAGGGCACATGACCAGGTTGCAAGCCAGGTCTCCAGCCAGGTCTGTGGCTGGAGGCAGGTGAAAGGCAACCATACATGGATGTCTCTCTCCCTCTCTGCCTCTCCCCCTGCTCCTATCTCTACAAATCATGTACAATCTAAAAAAAGAAAAAGATAATGTTTTTTTTTCAAATCTCCGGTAGATCACGTGACATCTGATCAGCACTTGACCCTGCACAACCTTTCTGATCAATACGAACCAGGCGACTGGAACAGGCTCCTCGTCTAGGAAATGTTAGCAGGACGGCACTTGAAGGCAAGAGTTTAAAACTGCAATTTTCAAGCGAAAACCATGACTTCCTTCAAGACACCGTTTCGTTCTAACGCGGAATCTCCCCCACCCCCTGCTCGGTGCGTCAGGGCTCCCGCCTGCACTTCCAGGGCACGAGCGCGTGGGAAGGTGCCCCCCGCAAACGCCACCGTGCTGGCGCTCACCGTGGGCTCCTCCCCGAGGGGACATGTTGACAGAGGAAGCCCCTGGGCGCTAAGTCAGCTCGGGAAGAAACACCATCACCCCACGCTGTTCCACAACCCACACCCCGTCTGACTCCGCCCTGCTCCCTTCCGGCGAATTCCCCTGCGTTTGAGTCCGTGTTTCCGAGGGTGGTGGAGGTCACACCCGACTCTGCCGAAGCCCTGGTGGCCTGTCACTCCGGCGACGGGCCTTCCTGTGGCATCTGATCGGGTCGAACGGTATTAAAAATAAAACCAGGCTTGCTTCCTGCCGTGGCGATTTTGACAAAGGGTAGTCACATCACACACTGAACCAAAGTCAGCCCTGCCTGGTAGGGCTCCGCGGACGGAGCCCGGTGTGACCCGAAGGTCGCCGGTTCGATTCCCAGGCAGGGCACAGGCCTGGGTTGCAGGCCAGGTCTCCAGTGGGGGGTGTGTGAGAGGCAGCCACGCATTGAAGCTTCTCTCCCTCTCTTTCTCCCTCCCTTCCCCGCTCTCTAAAAATAAATACAGGCAATCTGGAAAACAATTAAACACAGAGGCAGTCTCTAAATTATACGTTTTCCTTTCACTGGCAACACCATAAAAAATGCTATCCCCCCCCCCCCCCACCTTTAATATTTTGAAAGATGTAGCCAAGGAATTCAGGATCCTCAAAGAATAATTCATGCCATGTTCCTCTTTCCATTCCATCCTCACTGAGCACATGTCTGTTCCCGAGGCGTTCGAGGCGGATTAACGCTGACATCTGACCCTTGGGTTTCCTCTGCTGCCCATGAACTTGATGCGAAGAAAACGCCTTCAAAAGGGACCGTTTGCCGCTCTGGGCTGGGGCAGAGGCCTCGGAAACTCCGCGAGGTGAGGTCGTAGAACCGAGTTTCCCTGATCCTCCTCGGGTCCGTCGTGTGTCACTGGGCGGGATTTTGGGACGAGCTTCGCGCCCCCTCCAAGCAGCACCCCGGACGTTGCTGGGGCGCACGGCAGGAGAACGGCACCGTGTCAGGACAAGGAGGCGACTTCTCGGAGAAACCCGCGCGGCCGCTGACCCTAGCGGAGGCTTCCGAGAAATGATTTCGGTTGCAGGGAGGGAGGGTCGCGTCCAGCGCGAGGAAAGCACTCCGGTCGCAGCTGCTGCGGGAGGAAGAAATCGTGATTCGTTTCCAAGCGAGGACACACAATCCTGCCGGAAGAGACAGTCGGTAGCGATGGAGGAGGGGGCGCCTTGAGCCGGGCTGAAGGCCGAGGGCAGAAATGGCAGAAACCGAAGGACGAGTGTCTCGTCCAGCGCATGGGACGCCCTCCAACTGGCTCAGCGCGGGGCCGCTGAAAAGGCTGAATTTCAAAACTAGTTGAGGAGGTCGGAGGAGGCTGGGAACTTCCCACGGGGGCGGCCGGGGGCACCCACCACACCCCACCCGTCCTCGGCTTCTGTGGGCTCCGCAGGCACCTGCAGGGGGGCTGGGCAAAAACTGGGAGGCTGACGTCCCCCAGGGGACCTGCTGGCCGGGCGTGATGGACGTAGAGGTGCGGAAGGGGGGGCCCTGTGTGGAGCCATCGCAGCCTGGTCTCGGGGGACTCTGAGGGGCAGCCCTGTGGGGCTCACTCTTTGGGGCAAAGGGTCTGCAATCCCCAGCAATGCCTGCACTGAACCCCCAACTCCCAACATGGCGGCCTTGGGAAGCGAGCATAGGGCTGACGACTTGGGGTGCGGCCAGGATGGGGAGCCGTGATGGAGTCACGGGGCGGCTGCCATGGCCACGTCCTGTGCCCGTGCCCAGCTGACCAAGACACCGTCCCTCGTGGGTAACTCGTTGAGCTGCCTCACTGCAGCCTGGCTCGCGCCGGGGGCAACTTGCGGAAGCCGACCTGCCCGGCACGGGGTCTCCTGAGCCCCAAATCCCTACCGCGTGTCTGCGGAGGCTGCAGCCGCCAGGGGGCCGGGTGCTCAGCACCCAGCAAAGGCCCCCACGCCCCACGTGTGTCCCTCGTGCCACCTCGGGCCGAGACTTCCGGAGCCTGAGGGCAGGGCCTCGGGTCTGTTCCAAGGCGGAAAGGCCCCCCGTGGTCCATCTCCCTAAATTGCCCCGTGCCAGTGAGACCCCCCAGGTGGGCAGGGCGCAGGGGAGCCCCCTCTGGCTGTGGGTGGCCCTGTCCTGGCTGTGACCCTGGACACACCTGGGAAACTGGGAGCCTGTGTGACCCCTCAGCTGCTCCTGGATGAGCGCAGAGGACCCATCCAGGGTCCGGGTCGTCCGAGTCAGGGAGCCCGAGGCAGCGAGGAATTATGTGAAAAACCAGGACCTCCCTAACCTGTTGACCTGCACGCGGGGGTCACAGCACAGCCCCTGGGCAGGTGCGTGGCAGCCCGGAGCTCACAAACCCGGGGAGCTGGAGGCCGTGTTCCTGGGGGTGCAGGGGAGGCCGTGGAGGGAGATGGGCAAACTGGGGTGTCCCGGGACCACCCCTGCCCAGACGGCAATGCAACAGAAGGCAGGGACGAGGCCTCCGCGTGGGACACTGCGTGGGACACCGTGTAGAGGACACCACGTAGGACACCGCGTAGGACACCGCATGGGACACCGCGTAGGACACCGCGTAGGAGTCATTTCCCTGCTTTCGCCGCTGTCCAGAGCTTTCACCTGCTTCCTCTTCAGCAACCACCATAGCTGTGGCTTCGGGGGTGTGAGCACGTGCACCCCTCCTCACCATCAACATATTAAACAGGTGGGAGGAAAGGTTGGCACTCATGAGCCCTCAGGTGTAACATGATATTTGCTGCTGGAAGTCTGAACCCCGTGCTTCCAGCCGGAAGGGAGTAAGTTGAAAAACAACCAACGTTGGGTATCCAGAAAAACCCCCAATCCCCAAAATACAGGAAAAAACCCCAGTAACACGAGCACAAAGAAAGATGTAGAAAAATCCTATTTTCTGAGGACAACAGGTTGTCTTTTCTTGGTGCCTCTCATCCAGCAACTGCTTTTGTTCATTTTAGCGTCTTTTCAGTGCCAGGCTGGCAACGGGGAGGTGGAATTAATTTTGTTCAGAAAATCCTGCCTGTGATTAGTGGGACGGTTTAAACACTAACCAATTAGGTGTGCGTGTGCGTGTGTGTGTGTGTGTGTGCGCGTGTCCATTTAAGCTCAAATCTTTTCAGTGCATTTCCACACATGCTTTACAAATATCTATAATTTAATTTTTAAAAACTGGCAATTCAGCCAGTGCACACTGACGGCCCGTCCCCCACCTGGACGACCCACCAATCCAGCAGGAGTGGGTGAACACAGATCATTACACAGACAACCAGGCGTGAACTGTGCGCTGATGTCCCTGTGCTCATGTGCCAGGTGGCGTCCTTCACGGGTGTCACCTGCACCTGGGGGCCCAGGAGCCTGACAGGCCTCCACCCGGACCCGCAGGGTGCGCCCGAGGGGGCAGGAGGCCCTCCCAACTGCTGCTGACGTTCATAACCACTTGTCTTCAGAGGCCTTTCAAAAATCTCCAGGCTCCCATTATGTTTTACAAGGGCAATAAATAATATCGTATGCGATTATTCGAAGCAATTTTGGAGAACGCCGTGCGGCACGGAGCCCATTTTGTTAACGGTGCGAACCTTCTGGAAAGGGTCGCGCAGAAGGGAATTGGGTTAGAAAGCAGATGTTCGATACTTGTTTGATGCAGAATGCCAGGATGTGCCGCGTGTGCGAAGGCCCTACCGTCTGGTTAAAACAAGATCTATGTGTTTATCGTTGGATGGTGCCGAACAATGAAAAATGGATAAAAAAGACGCGCATGGAAATCAATAGCTTTCTGAGCAGCAGCGGCGGGCGCCCTGCCTGGTGGGCACGTGGGCCGCGTTCCAGGGCACGCGGACCCCGGCGCCCCGGTGGAGACAAACTGCCGGCAGGTGGAAGTAATTCCTTGAAGGCTGTGAGCTTAGAAGCCTATACGACATTAACAGGCATTTATTATAAATCTTTATCCAACGGTAAGAAAACGGTGAGTTAAGTAGTTTAAACATGAGTTAGATGAACTGGGACAACAGTTAAGGGAGTTCAGAGAGCCTTTGGGTTGTAGTTGGCGTTAGGTCTGGCGAGGCTGAGGGCAGAAATGACAAGGGAACGGCTGTGGGTTTAAAGATTTATTTGGGCAGCTGCACCAGTGGGCTGAGACCAGGAAGGCAGGAAGGTTTCAGCAGCCAACAAAAGAAAGGCACGGTTTTCAAACAGGAGAAGGGGGAGGTGGGTCAAACACACTCTGTTCATGGCTTTGGGGGACTTGGCTCTGAGAACAGAGGGGTAACCACAAGGAGGGAGTTACCAGGTCCCCAGGGGTGGACTACGGTGTCCTTGAAGGACACAGGCCTGGTCAGCAGGGGCGACATCTTTGCAGGACACGGGTGGTTACTATGATCAGCAGTTACTGAGGAAGCAGGAGATCTAATGAGCTTTGCTAAAATTATGCTGGGATTCCCAGAAATTAGGTCTTATGCCCAAGGGTCGGTCCAAGGGCAACTCGGTTTAGAAGGCAGAAACAGGATGACGAATGCAAGTGAAACTCGACACAAACAACTTCAGAAGGGGAGCAGCTAGGAGGGCCAAGCAGATAGGATAATGGCATCTGGAGACGGACAGGGTCCCAGCTCAGGCTGCAGAACAGACCCCCCTCCCTCCCCATTTACATATCACAGTCTGGAGGCTGGAAGGCCAGGGTCCAAGCGCCAGGATGTTTCCTGCTGTGCCTCTCACTGGCGTCCCAACGGCTATGTTCTTGCCTTATCTTCACAGGTGTAAGGAGAGCACTGGTCCTTGGTCTCTGCCAAGAAGGGCACTAATCCGTGGTGGGGGCTCCACCCCCATGACCTATTCACCTTCCACAGGTCCCTCCTCCTGACCTCCTGACCCCATCACCTTGGGCACTGGGTTCAGCACATGGATTGTGGAGAACACACACACTCAGCCCATTATAGGTAGAGCAGGCCATCTGTACAGAAGCCTTTTTCCAACTAAACCCCACAGGATAGAAAAAATAGCACTTTTAACTTCTCTTTGGCAGGTAGATCTCTTCTGTCATTGCTGATAACTGTTCCTCGCTGTAACTGATGTTCAATAAATGTCTTTCTACTCATACATCAGATAGATTGATAGAGGAGGTAGTCCAATAAGTGGATGGATTTCATATTCATTATGCAATGAACTCTTACGCTGTTTTGTTAATCGCCCTGATGGAGAAACTGGGGGCACATGCAGTCAATGTTATCAGTGGTTAGGATAACCAGGGTGATTTTATGCCAATAGATTAATAAGGAAAAAAAAACATTGATAGTGGATCAGGGATTGTGCATGTGAATCAGGGGGTGTCTGGTTGGTATGTGCAAACTATTGCGGTGTATTTGTGAGTGTCTGTATATTTGTGTGTGTTTTTGAGAGAGAGAGAGAGAGAGAGAGAGAGAAGCAGACCCACACATCTCCGCGAAGAGAGACAGACTGCCCACCTCAGACCCCAAGTCGCTTCGCAGGAAGTGTCTCCAACTCACGCCGACAGGCAGCTTTGCACACCGAATGCCAGACTGAAGCGTGTGTACAAGGGCAGTTAAAATAGGAAGGCATCCCAACGAGCTAGGCACGAGGAGCGCTCACAGAAAGGAACAGCGGGAAGAATAAATGGTGACGCGTTAAAACCACCGGCGAACGTGGTGTAACATATCCGTCAGTGGCGAACTTTTAAAACACTGCCCGGTGTTGGAAAATGGGGGAGAATTGCCTGTCATTTGCCTGAAAGTGGCGAGAAAAGGTCTTCTGCGATTTTAATTATCATTTTCCAGCACCCAGCCTGCTGCTTGGCTCATGCGCGTTCCCAAGATGCGCCGAACTGAACACGGGACGCAGCGTCGTCCTGGTGGAAGCTGGGTGCCCGTCCTCCCCTTAGACTGTTTCGCTGAAGTACCTGCCCAACTCCTGCACGTGTCGGGGGAGGCTGGGCCCCGTGAGAAACCTGGGCTGCGGCACGAGGAACTGTTTCTCACTTCTTCCCTTCTTGCAGACTTGGCTCGGCACCTGGGTGACACGGTGGCACCCGCCCCCGGCCTGGTGGAGGGTGATAATCGGTCCCGTGGGTGCACACGGTCCCGAAGGAGCACCCACCCCGAGCGGACACAGGACCGCAGGAGAAAGAAGCACATTTCCTGCGGGAGCAGCGAGCTGAGTGACGTGGGTCTGCATCCACCTCATGGGTCCACACGCGGGGACGGGTCTGCACGAGAAGGCGTGAAAACACAAGAAGGAAGAAGTGAGGGGGAGCGTGAGCAGATGGGTAGGTGAGTTTCTCAGCCCATGAGTGGGCTCCGTGCTGCCCGCCCAGCCCCAGGGCTGTGACCTTGAGCTCCCCTCTGCTTTCTCGCGGGCGCCCTGTGTTTCCATCCTTCGCCCGCTGAGGGGCCCACGTGCTGGGATCCCCTTTCCAAAGGCTCCGGACCTTCTGCAGCCCCAGAGCGAGACCCCCACTGCCCCCGGTCTCGGGTTGCTGTTTAGTATTGAGCCCTGGAGCAGTTGGACAGTTTCCCCATAGAGAGCAGGCGTGCCGAGCAAGACCAACTTGGGGTGATCTTGGTGGTCAAGGGGGGCGTCTAAGACCAGCAAGGGGGTTCAGGGGCTCTCGGCTGGACGTTCAGAAGTCCCTGTACATGAGGGGCGCACAGCCAACGTGAAGTGGGCAGGAAGCGGGTGTTCTGTCATCGGTGTTGACTTGGGGAGCCGGTGGCGGTGGAGGAAGGCAGGATGCGTGGGGAGGAATCCCGCCCGTGTCCTCCGGGCGTGGGGGCGGGAGCGGGGGCCGTTCTGTAAGAATGCACATCGACCGCCACGGTGGGCGTCAGAACCCTTCAGCTCAGATCTGTTTTGAGCCACTGGTCTGCGCTGGTGGCTGAGGTTTCCAGCGAATTCCTCTTTCAAACAGTTGGGTCAAGGAATGGTGAGTCGCGACCCGTCACCGCACAGCGAGGCTGGACTGAGGCAACCGGGGTCCTAGCTGCAGTCCCCCCCAGAGACGGTCGTGTCTGCGGTCGTTTCGGTTGACAGACCGGCAGCCCTCAGGTCGACAGGCTCGTAGACGCACCCGCAGGAAAGTGAGTTTATCACGACGCAAACGCTCGGGGGCCTGAGGTTGGCGGATGATCTTCGTGGCCGGTGTGTGGAGGGGGGTGTGAGAGGAAAGGTCTCCAGAGATGAACCCCCAGGAGCCTGCAGGGCCCTGAATGTGCAAATGAGATCAGGCGTTTGACCCTCTTCTCTGCCCATCCTTCTTCTGAGTTTCCCCGGGGGGATTTGACCCAGGGACGACCCAGAGAACAGTTGACTGCTGAGCTGGACAAACCTGGGGAGAAGGAGGGGTTCACCATCGGCTGTGTGTCCGAGTTGTTCTTGCCCTGCTGGGGGGCCTGTGTGCCTCAGACTCCGGTTAGCTGGCTGGGGCGCGGGGGGAGGGGGTCCTTGCCCAGGTGCGGCGGACGCGCAGGTGCCGGGAGGGCCGGGCGTCTGCGTCACTGGTGGCCCAGGTGTTGGCCGCAGTGTCTGTCCCTGGACCTGCCCTTTGGGGGGCAGAGGCCCCTTGTCTGAGGAGGAGGAGGGACCGTATTTCCAGGTCGCACTGAGCCTTCAGCCCATGGTCAGCGCCAGCGCCAGTGAGGGTCGCTAGTCGCTTGTGTCAGGAACATCTCAGAAAGACGGGTGGGTGGGTTTGCAACCCGTTTCCATCCTGTGGCCTCGGGGACTCCGTGCAGGACATGATGGGGTGGATGGTGACACTCAGCACCCCTAGCACATGGGGGCACCGGGCGGGGCTGTGCCCTGAAGGAAGGCTCAGGGGCAGAGGGTCAGCATTCTTGTCGCACGGTGGAGTCCCCAGCCGGGACCTCAGGGGTCCACCCACTTCCTGCACCCTCAGCTCTCGCTCCCGCTGGGCTGGTGCTGCGAGTGGGTGAGGCCCCTTTGAAAGCACCCGGAACCCGTCTTTCCTCACGGAAGGTCCTGGGGCGGCCTGACCGGTGTCCGTTCCTAAGAAAGGTGCGACCTGATCGAGTCCAGCAGTGGCACCACCGTCACATTCTCACTACGTTGACCTGCAATAAATGCACGTTCCCCAGACTACGAGCTGGCGGGTGTGAGCAGCTGGGGGGAGGGGCAGGCAGGCGTTGATTTTATATCTGCAGAGCTGGGGGGGGATGTCCTGCCTGTTGAAAACGCCCCTTGGTCAAAATCTTCAAAGTAACTGTTCCCCAAAGTGGAAACAGGAAGGAGCACCGGCGAGGGCCCAACAGGACAGCAGCCCTGGGGCCTTCATCGCGGGGGGCGGGGGGCGCAGGTCGGATTTAGGGACATTTCTGAGCTCTGATGGGACCAGGGACCTGGCAGGTCGTACACAGAAGGGGCTCCGCCGTGACAAGTGACAAAGCAGTCAAGTCACTTACGGGGTCTGGTTCGCACCCCGCCTGGCTCTCAGGTGGCCACCTGCGCCCGGATTCCATACATTTTAAGCAAATCAGTGGATTTTACAACTTAATACGGTGAGCCTTTCTGAGGCATAGCGTAATCATCCTGAAAAGCATTTCGAGGAGGGCGAAGAACTTTGTAAGTGTTTTCTCAGGGGAGTGAGAAATGACCAGATAAAGTGATCACGGAGTAGGAGCGCCGATGGCTAGATTAAGGAATTAGCGATTGTTTGTCAACAGATACGAAGGCCATGACAAATGATGATTAAGTATGAAAAGTTAATTAAAATGCAAATATTAGGCTCGGTTACGTTTTAAGAAATAACAAGAAATTGAGGAAAACAAACAAGGGATTAAACCATGATTATATATTTTAATTAAATAGTAATTCACGACAGAATGTTAATGGGGATTATACAAAAATATCTGGGGGAAAGTCAACCGTTGGTGATGAATTAGAAGTTAGGACTGTGAAATCCTACAAGCGAATCATCTTTCAAAGTGTGGCTGAACATATTTTAATTTCATTGATTGGGCTCTTGAAATTTAATATTAAGATTCATTAACCTGTCTGGCTGGTGGGGCTCGGTGGATTGAGCACCAGCCTGTGAACCAAAGGGTTGCCGGTTCGATTCCCGGTCAGGGCACATGGCTGGCCTGCAGGCCAGGTCCCCAGTTGGGGACGGGAGAGAGGCAACCACACATGGATGTTTCTCTCCCTCTCTTCCTTACCTTGCCCTCTCTCTAAAAATAAACAAAATCTTTTTAAAAGGTTCACTAACCTATTATAACACATAATAACTCCAATAATAGTGAAGAATCTTTGTGTTGCATGTCCATTTTGGGGGAACTATTTATTCCTTTCAATAAGTCGTAGATTCTCAGACATTTAGAGTTGGAAGAGAAGTTGGAGATTCTCTAGCTTCGTTCCCGAGCTGATGAAAGTGAGCTGGCTGGCTGACGCCACCCTTCGTCGCAGCGAGAGATTTCCGGAGACGCCCCAGATTTTGGGCTTGCGCTCCTGGCCGCCTGGTTCTGGGGTTCCACCTCATCTCCCCGGCCGTTGGGCTGTGCGGGAAACCGAGTGGGTTTAGAAGACGCAGCTCAGCCCTCGTGTCCTGGGAGACGCTGGCTTCCTCCTGCAGGTCTACCCGTGGCCCCAGGTTCTGGGGTGTCAGCGGGGACGGGCGGGGACACAGGGCATCCTCAAGGGACCCGTGTTATCATAATTCCAGGTTGAGATTTCCTGTCCCCAGCGTGACGGTGGAAACACGGCACCCACGTTCTGCGGCAGGAAGGAGCTCCTGTGCCGCGACCCCACCGTGGTCCCTGAGGGGCTGGGGTGGCCTTGCTGGGTGAGCTGGGAACTGCCAGAAAGGCGAACTAGAGCCTGGCCGTGAGCTCTACACTTCCCTGGGAAAAGAAGAGTTTCCGCCTACAGGAATGTTGATGAGCATCAGGGGTTCAGGGAGCAAGAGGCAGGAAAACTGCTTTCCACTGGAAGCAAAACCCCGGCCACCACCAGAGGGCAGGACGAGTCCTCGCTGGGTTTTAAAAGCAGGGCCGGAGGCGACCTCCGTAGCAGCTGAACACCCAGGGACAGCAGGAGCCACTGGTCGGAGCAGGTCGCTGTTGGTGGCAGAATACCATTGCCATGGAAACATAGAGAAACACTGGCAAAAAGCAGCGTGTAAGATATGATGGTGATGGTCGCTGACCACGGCTCTGTCCGCTCCCTCCGCGCACCTGCGATTAGCAAAGAAAATGTCTCTCCGTTGTTTGTCCCAAGAGGCAGCAGTCTGCAAAAATTTTGACCGACTGCTATTCTGAAAGGTTAATATCAAACGAGAGAAGAGTGGTGTGTTTTCCAAGATAATTGTCGAACCGGGCCAATTTCAGAATAGCGCCGTCAGGAACACGGAGGGCTGGGATGATTTATTTTACGCTGTCTTGAAGAGTCAGGATAATCGAGTTAAACTTCTTCGTTGAGAACATAGCTAATTGAATTTGAAGAGGTCATGTGTGTTTAATAAAATGGGTCCGGACATTCTCCTTCATTATTCAGCGTGATGCTATTAACCTCAAGTGTGATCCTTTGGAAGATGAACAAAATTGTCACGGACATTTTCTATCTGTGTTCGCACGGGCTGGGCCCAATCTGCAGATCTTGCTTACTGGAGGGGAATGTGAAATGTTCAGCTGAGTGAGAATAAAATTCGGACCTGGCACATTTCATTCTTCGAATGACCTTTCTTAGCCCTTTGCGGGAAAGCGGACAAAGGCAAACGGTCCGGTTGACCACGAAGACTGGGGAAAACATGTCTTTTGTTGTGAACAGCACTTGATACGGAAACCATTGACTAATTTTTCCCCATCAGGTCAGAACGTTGGTGGTTACATAAAAATACAGCGATTGTGAAATGGTTCTGATGGTCTTACTGCCTTAGTTGCTTAGAAAAACTTTTATTTTATATCAGAAATGACTTTTTTTTCCCAAAAGCTCTTTAGCATGCATGTCGGTAAATGACTCACAGACACAAGCTGTCCTTTACTCATGTAAATAGGATGTAGATCGGCAGGGATAACAGATGAGAGATGGATAAGAGATGGTAGGCAGACAGTAGATGACAGATAAGTGGATGGATAGATAGATCCTTGATCGATCGATCGATAGATGATAGTTGATAGGCAAATAACGTCATGGGCTAGGTGCGTGTCAGTTAAGGTTATTCAAAGGCAGAGACGTGTTATCTGCTTCTCTCAAGCATGAGTCCCAGGAGGAACAACACAGAAAGATAATGTTATCGCCGTGCGAATCCTCCTGTAACTACGTGAAACCGAGAAATCCTTCGATGGCCCAAATGGCCCACAGTATGAAGTCGAACGTGTGTTGAGCGTGGTGAGGGGAACGTCCTCTGCCTGTCCACCTTGAGGCTGACATTTGGGTCCCGCTTCTCTGGGGCACGTGACCAGACCCCCAGGGCATGTGCCATTCACTATTTAGAACTAGTAAGTGGCAGGTGGCTGCATGCAGCTTCCCGGGGGCGCCTGGGGTGTTGTCAGGAAGAGTCGCCGACACCCTCTAACTGACTGGCACCCTCACCCGTTCTCTCGCCACACAACGTCCTCACCTGAGGCGGAAGGGGAGACGGGTTACTCTCACGTCTGCTTCTCCAATGCACTTACTGTTCTAAACTCTCCTCTGGGCATGCGCTGACTTTTGCCCGCGCAGGCCTGCTATTTTGGAATTTCATGACGATTTATTTACAATGTGGCTTTTCTCCCTAAAATTTGCTTTGGATTCTTCGTGAGGGATTGTTGTAAAATGCATTGCTCACTGGCGCCTCTGTGGGTGCCTTTCTGCTTATCGTGCTGTGGTTGATTTCTAGTTCAACCCACCTGCTCAAAGAGCAGGGTCTGAATGATTTCGCGTCTTTGAACGTGAGGGTTGTTTTATGAACCAGCCCCGGGAAGGCCTTCGTAAATGCTGGAAGAGCCTTTGACACAGGGGACACAGGACGAGCCTCTGCGTTCCCAGGCTCACGGCTTCACATCTCACCCTCCTCGGAACGGGGGGGACACGTATGTTCAGGGAGGCAAACTCGTCACTGTCGACAGTGTTTTCCAGGTGGGTCCCTTCACCAGGTCCCAGTAAGGTTTACTCCGAACGCCCTGACGTGAAAATATCTACTCTGGCAGCTTCTGTTACAAAAACCACCTGTTTCCTACGACTTCCAGTCCTTGACCAGGAACACGTGAGCCCCTGTTTGGTGTGAGATAGGGTAGGGCGGGCGAAATAATAGAACAGCATAGGAAAGTAAGATAAAATAATCCAGTCTTTCTTATGCGTGGGCTCCAAGTCCGTCCATTCAACTAACCTTGGATCAAAATATTCAAAAATACTTCCAGAACCCTGGTCTCCACACGCAATGGCGTGACAGCTGTTTACCTACCGTTTACGTTGTCCGAGTTAGGTATTGCGTGTAACGCAGAATTGATTCGAAGCACACGGGGGAGTGGGGGTGGCTTACAGGCAAACACCACACTTCTGTGCATGAGGGGCTCGGGCCCCCAAGCTGTGGTCTCTGTGGGGGCCCTGGAATCGCCCCTGCGGATACCGGGCACCGAGGAACGACTGCGTTTATTGAGTTGAATCTGGTGGTTGGTACGGGGCAATTTCCAACTTGAAAAATGGAGGCAGCGCCAAAACATTTCCCATCAAGGGACATTCCTTGGTCCGAGTGGCAGGTTTAGCTCATTTTGTCCTGTCCCCGGTCACATGTTCCATTCTGTTTCCTGCCATGCATGCGGCTCCTCTAATGAAGGGGCCTTCGCCGCCCTGGCTGGGCCTTGGGGACTGCGGCTGACCGCAGGCTCGGAAGCGTCGTGGAACCTGGGTGAGCAGAATTCCAACAGCCCCGCACAGAGGGCAGTTCAGAAACAGCCGCCGGAACGGATATTCGGATCATCCGCCACGCATGTGAGGGGAGGTTCGTCTATGAATTTTCAGATGAAAGGCTTCACTCGGGGTCTTAGAAATATAAATCGGGGGGGAAAATGAAAAAAGGAGGAGGAAGAACGTGGAGTTAATCCCATCTCCGGGAGAGATGAAAAAGGCACCACGGAGCTGAAAGACCCGTTTCGATCGCATGGGCTCCGGCTTATCAATCACGCTTGAGCCTGAGTCAGCGAGGGGTCACGTCTGTCTCCCCTCAGAGGGTCTGCCTTGTGGAGAGCGTGCGGGTCCGAGCTGTCTGGGTGCCTCTGACTTCAAGGTCAGCAAGAGAAAAATCCGACGCTCCCAAGTATTGGGCGATGGGCGGCACGCACTGATTTCTTCTGGTTTTAGACTGAAGGCAAATGTGTTCGCCCGTGAACAGCGTGGAGTGAAATGCCCGGGTCTGTGGGACACACGCCGCAGGGTCGCTGCGGGCCTTCCCGAGAATGAGTTCCGGAATGTTCTGCTGCTTCGGCAGCGGCCCGTGTGAACCCGTCCTGAGGGTCCCTGAGACAGCCAGCTGGCAGCGCTGCTGAAAGCTGACATGATTGCAAGGCAAGAAGGAGAAACGTGACATTTCAGAGCCACCGGTGCTGGGTCTTGAGACATGAGTATATGCTTTCGATGTTTCC
This sequence comes from Noctilio leporinus, assembly GCA_004026585.1. Taxonomy (NCBI): domain Eukaryota; kingdom Metazoa; phylum Chordata; class Mammalia; order Chiroptera; family Noctilionidae; genus Noctilio; species Noctilio leporinus. The sequence continues at coordinate 15,480 of PVIW01009605.1, read as the reverse complement.
AGAATAAATAAAGACTTAATTAGACCAAGGAACAACCAAATCAATCAATCAATCAATCAATCAATCAATCAAACAAGGGATACATTTCCAATACTGGAGAAAGCGAATTATAAAACTCTTAGGTGACGTCACACCGTTCAGTTACCAGCCTGTGTTATTTTACGGGACACGAGCCTTTTCCTCTTGTTTCCATTCAGGAATTCCGGAGAGTTGAGGTAGCAGAGATTGTCCACCTTAAACAACCACCTCGTTAGCTGAAAATGCTCCACCCCAAAGTGGGGGAGCATCTACTCAGGTTCACGTTGGTATTTTGGGTTCCAATGACCACCCCATGTCCCAGTCAGGAATCTAACCCTCTTTCGATGATGGAAAATGGATTCAACCAAACATTGGTGAACGTCGGGCTTTGGCTCCCTGGCCCCTGCGCATCGGGTTCTTAGACATTTGAGGGAATTCAAGGAACTCTTTTCATGAGCAAATCTCACCTTGAGGAAAAAATGACGTGGGCAATTCTCTTCGTTGCTTTTCTTAGCATTCTGAATGTTGTTACTTCCACCCTCTGCTCAGGAATGGGTGTAAACGGACACATTGCCAGCCTCCCAATCCAGCTCACCTTTCAAGAGCGATTTGTAAACCTGGGGGGACTGGACCCCTCTCAGTGGTGGCCAGGGTCCCGCCTGTCAGGACCCGCGGAAGGAGTTGCCTTGCATCCCAAAATCGCTTCTTTCTTGCCAGGAGCCACAAAGCCCTTGGATTTTCTGCGTCAGGAAATGAGAGCCTCTGCTACGGTTTTGTGTCCATTTTATTTTGTGTCCATTTATTCCATCCTAGCTGTTTCCTCCCTAAGACACAATAACGCCCTGAAAAGGAGAACTGAACAACGGAAGCCTGCGTTCGGCGGCTGGTGTCCTTGAGCCCCGGGGTCCTCTCCCAGCTCTCCTTCCAGAAGCACCACAAGCCGCGCCGCCAACTTGGGCTGAACCTCCGCCTAGGGACCTCACGCCACTTCTTTGTTATTGTTTCTATGATAAATTGCCTCTATTTTATGTCTCATTTTTCAAATTACCCAACCGCTTTTGGAAAATCACCCATTGTGAATTAAGAGCCTTTCTCCTGAAGATAATGGGAGCTGATTCTTCTGGTTGCGGTGAAAGATTGTTTTCCTCTTCAAGGCTGGGCACAGCCACGAATTAGTCCCCCAAGCTGGTTTATAAAACATGCTGATAGAGACTTTGTTTTTATGTTACTTACTCCATACTTACGGGGCTTTGTTATAAGCAAAGCAGTGGGTTAGAGATACTGGAAATCACAAAGCTAAATAAATGAAGCTGCCTCCTATAAAGCAACGGGAAACCTAGTGAGAGGGAGTTTGCCATGTTCGTGAAAACAGCCAGCCACACCCCCAGGGAACGTGAGGAGGGACCCTTGGGAATGGAAGGGTGCCGCCCCGTGGACGCCATGGTGACACACTGGGGAGACCTTCCTGGGAGTAGAGGGACGATGACCGCAGACACGGGTGCCACCGCAGCTGGAGGACCTGTGATTCCACGCGTGATGCGTGGACAATGAGTGGGAGGAAACAGCGAGGGGCTCATCTTCTTGAACTGACTCTGAGAAAACTGTTGCAGGGTCAGCCCACTGTGCTAAAAACAAGTAATTTCACAACGCAAACGTGAGACAGGCCCGCGGTGTCCTGGATGCAGGCAGACGTTAGGCCCTACTAGGGTGAGGCGCTGAACTGCACTCCCTCTCAAAGTCTGAATCCCGAGGGCCTCGGAGCGTGGCTGTCTGGGGACCGTCCCTCAAAGACCTGATTCAAGTTCAACGGGACCAGACAGCTGGGCTCCCAGGGGCTGGTTTCTTGCGTAGAGACACAAGGCCATGGAAAGCAGCATTTCACCCACTCATGTGCAGAGGGGGCCGCCCAGGCTGGGCCAGGACCCCACGGGGTCCGCCCCTCCCCCCACCATGGACGCTGCTGTAGCAACACCATCTCTCACTCAGCGGCTCGCACAGAATTGAACAAGGACGTTCCTGGGAACAACGAATCATCTCTCACTTTGAAGAGTAAGATGCGGATAAGAATATGTCACAGGCCAATGCAATATGGATACTAACTTCCTCAATACTTGGCTACGTTAGTCTTTAAATTAGAAAAAATCATTGCGACTCCAGCTCACGTAGTTTAAAGAATAATTTAAGTACGGCAGGAACTCGAGGCTGTAAAAGGCAAATGTGCAAGCTGGATAAATGCCTCCGTGTGGGAGGACCGTGTCTTTCAGGTGCAGCTGCCCAGCAGCACGTTAGGTCAAGAAATATGGTCCGTTACCATATTTCTTTTTTTTTCAAATTGCAGCGCTTTTTAGTATTTTTCCATTGGTGATTGCCCACCTGCGTTTTTGAAAAAACTCCGCTGGCCTCCATGATGGTTTAGTCGGTCTTCCCATCACCTTTGGTCTGACCCGAGTTCTGTCCTGAAGCTAAACACAAAGTGCTGGCAGGAAACAGGAAGTGCGCCCCTGCGTTCCTCTGACTTTTCTGAGCTACGTACGTCTCTCTGATGTGCCATTATTCTTCAAATGAATGTAATGCATGATCAGTTTCAAATGCCCGTAAAATCATCTAACCTTCATTGGAGTCGTTAAAACCAGCAAGTAGCCCAGGGTTAGCATTTCCCAAAAGGCTGACTAAACATCGGAGAGGTCAGGACCGACCGTTTTGTATGTTGTGGGGGCTGTTGGTTCTAATTTTAAGGATGGCAGGGGATCGTGGGGACAAGTCCATGTGAATAAAAAGAGAGAGCTAATCATGCTCATTTGACTTTACTTTTGCAACGTCTTCAGGAGGAAGTTCAAATGGTATCTTAAGGTGGAAGACATGGACTCATTTCTTTCATTTCATTACTATTTCTTTACGGACATTCTTATGAGATCAATCCTACCTCAGATCTTAATTTATGAGCGTGGTTTAAGGAGTTAGAAGTATCAGGAAGCTACATTTTACCTTCCTGCAGGTGAAGCCCTGACTCTCACTCCACCTCCTTAGAGGTGGCAGAAACCCTGAGCATGCAGTGCCCTCCTGGTGTCTTCAGGAAAGGGTGTGTGTGTGTGTGTGTGCGTGTGTGCGTGTGTGTCAGTTACCACTTTCTCCCATCACGCTTGTAAGATCTAACTTCATTTAAATTTCCCACTCCTACCAATATTTGACTACACCTGGGTGAGATGGCCTCCTGTTTTCCTTTCAGAGATGGTTTTCTTTGTTCCATAGTTTTTCAAAATAAAGGGATGCTCATTCATATTGATGACATTTTATTCTGTTTTAGAACGTTTGAAATCCCTCCCGTGGAGAGGCCACAGACGCCAATCATAGTTAAGCGGACGTTGAACGTCCTTATCATAATTCATCTCCTGCTTCCTCCGTGAGTACAGGGTGAAGGTGCACTGATTTGCATGGATAGATTATTTCCTCTGTTGGGAAGCCGTAGAGCATGCAGTTTAAGGTATTAAAAATTCATAGGGCATACGTCAGGCATCTACCTGTCTCGTTGATAGAGGGCCATGCGACATGGCCTTTACTGTAAGGAGATTTCCATTTTCATTGGATCTAGCACGCGTGACCAATAGACAAACAATCAACTGAAATGAGAAAATATCGTTATGCGGAGTGGAATAGGCCAGTCGGGGGAAGACAAGGACCATGAGGTTTCACGTAGGTGTGGAATCGAATGAACGAAATAAACTAACAAACCAGATAGAAACAGGCGTGGAAACAGAACAGACAGCTGTCAGGTGGGAGGGGTTCGAGGGGGCTGGGTGAACAAGATGAAGAGGTGAAGGAAAGAAAACAACTCGGACACACCGGTGGCGACTGCCGGAGGGCAGGGGCTGGAGGGGGTAGAGGGGTAACAGGGGAGAAATGGTGACGGGGGAGCCCGAACTTGGGGTGTTGGACGCACCATACAACACACGGATGACCGGTCATGGAACTGTATACCTGACCCCTATGTCGTTTTATTGCCCAATGTCACCTCAATACACCCAGTAAGTAAATTTTAACAGAGATGTACTTAGCACATGGAGCTGTATTATTTATTTTCTATCAGTGTGAAATTCAGAAAAATAATCACAGACAAATGGGATGATGGTATATCTTTTACACCTAATTTGAAATTTTACGTATGGTTACAACGATGGTTAAATTATCCAGAGCTAATTGGTCTTCAACTGAAATAGACAATTAAGCATGTTCTGGACTATTAACTAGTTTATAGTTTAGGTATGTGCCTAATTAGACATTTCCAAAAGTATTCGTTTGCGCTGGTTAAATTTTCTACGGTATTTATTGTGAATTTTTTAAACGGTCGTTTGCTTTGATGTTTCACCCTTGTGAAGTTACCTCCGAAAGGACACAGATATTGTAACATATAATCCACATAATCATTGCTGCGGACTTTTTACCTCCCCCTGCAGAGAAATAAGAAGGTAAACTCTTGGAGAACATTGAAATCTTTGAGATACACACCCACCCACCCACCCACCCATACATATGTAATTTTTAAAGGGAAGATGATAACTTTAGCCTGTTACATAGAAATAGAAATATATCATGTAAAATAATTTAACCTTTACATTTTTAGTTATAATGAATATAAAAAATAACGACTGGAGTTTGCATTGTTTTATTATCGGTATATATATTTCTGAAGTTTAGCAGAAGTGTACAGAAACATTTTAAAACACAGTGGCATTTTAGTGTCATTAACATGTAACAAGGAGCATTTGCCTTAACACATTTTTCGTATTTTTAGAAGTTATTAATTTTATTTTTTTAACAAATAAACATATCACAGATAAAGTTTCTGGGGTGATCTATGTACCCCTCTTGGGCATTCTGCACGGCTGGACCTTTTCTTATCTCGTCTTATGGATCATTACTCAAAGGCATAGATTTTCTGTCACCACGTGGTAGGTGCAGGGTGTTAGGTCTCACACGAAGGCTGAGAGACCGCGTGTGGCGTGGAGCTGCCAACACGGGGTTCCTGCCACCGGAAGTGCCAACCGCAATTCTACACCCAAATACCCTCGAGGAGTGAAGCAACAGCAAAGACCTTGTCAGCCAGCAGAAGGGCACACGCGCTGCCCACAGATGTGCCCACGGAGCACGGCTCCTGCACAGTCTCCGCCACCAAAGAAAGGATCTGGGGAGGAATCTTGGCGCCCCGGGAAGGAAGAGGGAAAGGGACCCAGGTGCCTGAGCGCACGTGACGGGCTTTCTCCGGGGGTCTCACGGGGGAGCCCGGAGGACTCGTCCTTGATCACCAAACCTTTGCCCCTGCGTTTTGCCTGGAGGGCTGCGGGGGGCACGCACAGCACCCAAAACAGACAAAAAGGGACGACCTGGGGTCAGCTTCTCACTCGCTCCCCCCCGGGGTTAGAGGACCGTCTGGGTTTCAGTGCTTCTTAGTTTTCCCGGACAGTTTTGTGGCCTGACGAGGGGTCCCTCCAGGTGGGTGCTCCGTGTACCCGTCTGTCTGCCTGTGTGTCCGCGTGTCCGGGTGCGGGGTCCCTGCAGTGTGGCCTTAGGCCGTGTTGTTTGAGTTCTTGGCTGGCCTTTGTCCGTCTCTCTCTGTGGAACATGGAAAGTAGGGCCCTGACGTTTGCAAGTGTCACCCTAAACGTGTCTGCTTCCCCAGCCCTTTCTGTCGGCTTCATTTTCGGTGCTGTGAGGGTCTCCAGTGGTGTGAACGTGTTTGTCACTGTTCTGTCTTCTCGATGGCTTTTGCCTCTTTAATCGATATGTAGCATTAGGGTCTCGGTAAGGTCGCTGAACGTCAGGGGAAAATGAAACAATGGCTCCTTCAATGATGGGCAAGAATAATTTTACTAAAAGTAAAACCCAAATTAAAAAGGAAGCGGCGAGCAAGGCAGGGGTAGCCTCATGGGCGTGGAGGTCCCGCATTTCCCGAAGCTCAAATGTACTTCCGTCTGCGCCGGAGAGCGGGCTGTGGGCGTGTTGGTCAGGGACACACAACAAAGCCAGCTATGTTTTCACACGTTTTGTGGAAAACAGCGACAGCGTCCGAATGCAGCGTGTTGGAAGCAGCGCGTGTAAACGTGGGGTTAATCGCTACGTGGATCAGACGCGTGGCCGGCACAGGTCTGAGTCTTAACGTTCAGGCCATTGGATAGTTCTGAGATCCTGAACAAAAGGCACCCTGTTTATTTGGAGAAAATCATCACAAGACCGTGTCATCCTCACAATTTGTTCCTGCTGATTGATAGAGACATTTGGACCCCCTGAAGGTCATCAATTAGAGCATTATGTGTAATTCAATTATACCGCTAATTAGCGCGCAGTGAAATTAGAAGGTCACCTGATGAATAGTGGAAGCCCTCCCGGTGGACAGCAACAGGCCGTGTCGAAGGCAATGACTTCTACGCAACGTCACCGAAACCACCGAGCGGGTGTCAGGAGCCATTTCTGTTCCAGGTCTGGAAATTTTCATTTATTTCTAATTGGCTCGCCAGCTGGTAGATTTGCAAGGAAACGGACAGAGAAGTGATTTGTTCACCCACCGGACCCTCCGTGCTTTGTTAACGTGGGTTAGAAGTGCCCGTAGTTCCTGACGCACATGGACCCAGATGAGTCAAGAAATGTCACAGAACGTGTGAAATGGGCAACCTGGGGAACACGAGTCATGTAAGCTTAGGGATGCCCCAAGCATCCAGGGTCTGTTTTTCAGGACTGGTGAGCTGAGCAAATAGAATGATGCTCATTGATGCAAATTGATGTTAATGTGGCTGCAGTGTCCCTCACTGATGACGGGACCTCGAAGAAGCACCCCGGGAATGGCTGGCAGCTCCTGGAAAGGACTCCCCACCTGTTGTGCCCCCCAAAGATGCTTAGCGCTCTGTGCAAATAAGAGAAATCGCTTTTATTGCACTTAAATGAAACTATTTATTCATCTGCCTCTCTGCTCGGACTACCATTTTCTGGGGAGCCGACCAGGTTTGCTTGTTTGGAGCTCTGTGGAGCTAACCCCAGCTTTGACACATAGTAGGTGCTCTACAAAGGCCTATAGGGTGAACGCAAGTCCCGAAGGGCTCTCCTCTGAAGACCCGGTGAAGGTTAGTTACGGGCAATCTGGGCCTTTTTCCCCTGGAATGAAAGGCACCCACATCCACCGGGCACAAGCCTTGAGTCAGGTAATTTCTCCATGTTGTCGGCTGGCCCAATTTCCGCTCCTCGTAGCTACATTTGAGTGTCTTTTGGAGCATTTCTATTTTGGTTTCCGATACTGTCTTTCATTTTTCAGCATGGAGCCTATCACGGGAACAATTGTGTGAGTTCAGCTTGGCTTTCCCAGTGAACAGGCACTTCCGGGAACGACGCAGGGGGCAGGTACGTGCCCTTTTGGGGAAGAAATATTCAGATTCTTCCGTGGACCCAAGCCCTGCCTCCCCGAAGGGCCGGAGGGCTGCCTACGCACAAGGGGGGCGCTGACTGCCTCGCTATCCAGCCTTCTCGGCTGGTTCCTGAGCCGAAGGCAAGAGAGCCCCTGGGTCCAGGGTCGCGATTACCAACCTTCCCGTGCGGGTCGCACCGGCGCCTGTGTGGTGCTGGGCTGAGGGACGCGTGTCTACACGCCACTGCTGGAACCGCCGTACACATGTGTGGGACCAAGGGGGGCCGGTGTCCGTCCTAAGCTGCTCCCTGTCCCCTCCCCCATCATACTCACCTGAGAACCCGAAGGTCGCTGGTTCGATTCCCAGCCAGGGCACATGACCAGGTTGCAAGTCAGGTCTCCAGCCAGGCCTGTGCCTGGAGGCAGGTGAAAGGCAACCACACATGGATGTCTCTCCCCCTCTCTGCCTCTCTCCCTTCCCCTCTCTCTCAAAATAATAAATAAAATCTTTAAAAATATATATATATTTAAAATATAAACATAAAAATAAATTTAAAAATGTTTTAAATCAGAAAAATAAAGGCTAGGCTTTGGTTTGTCAAACGAAACTGGCTTCACAGCAGACGTGGGGGGAGGGGTCAGCTTCACGTGTCCTTCATCACGACCCTCCCTCCCGGCACGAGAGGGACACCTGGTCACCTCCCACCCCCCCAACATCCCCCACAGCTCAGACAAATTCACGCCGGAAGCAGAAATGTAAAATTAAATATTTAATTAGAACTCTGATTTGCTTTAAAGACAGGTGGCAATGCACAGGCTATATTACACTGTCTTTATAATTTTTTTTTTTTCCTTGACCAAAAAAGATACTGTTCATTTTAACAGGCCACGGTAATATTAATACATCGGGTGGGGGCTGAAAGTCAGCGAGGGGGGGTACCATGTACATTATTGGGAAAATTACAGTTCTGTGTTGTAAAAACATTTATTTTCTTTAACAAGTTACCTACATTAATCAAAAAATTACAGCGTATTTAATAATTTTACAAATTCGTCATAAAAAATAGATCTCTGTACAAAAAGGTCTTTTGCACCTAACTGACGTCAGCAGCATGGGCAGATGTCGGGCGGGCGGGGCGGCCACTGGGCCTGGTCGGGGTGCCGGCCATCTTTTCCCCCTTTTTTGTAATAGCTTTTTCTTGTCGCCGTTTACAAAATATCTTACAGAAGAAAAGAAATTATTGCAGCTAGCCTGGAGAAAAAGGCAAGATGGGTGAAACAAGCAGCCGTTGACATAGCTTTAAGCGTGTGGCCTGTGTTCGTGGGGAGGCTGCCCCCCGGGTCCCCTCGGGTGGGGGCGTCTCCCGGGTGAGTCCGAGGCAGGGCGCCCGGCGAGGGGCTGGCTCAGGGGCGACTGCGGCTCAACCACAGGCCCCAGGCGGACCCCGAGGGCGGCTGCACCCTGCACGCCAAGGGCGGTGAGGCCCCACCTGACCTGCGGTGGCCGGTGCGCGCGCCCGTCCTTCCAGGTTCCGCTCGTCACTGGCCGGCGCGTGGGGACAGAGCGTCGGCTGGGACCGAGGTCAGCCGTCCGCGCCTGGCTTGAACGACCCACACTCGGCCACGTCCAGTTTACTTACACGTCGGCATGTGTACACGCACCTGAGGTGCACAGTGGCTCTGGGTCCCGCACACGCCAGCCCGTGCCCGGCGGCCTTGCTGTTCACGTGTCCCCGGGGCCAGGGTGGCCGGAGGAAACGGGCAGAGGATTCTGCACAAGACTCTGGGATCCCAAAGGCCAAGAGTCACTGCGGGGGGGAGTCGCTGACACCCTCCCGCCAGCACGTGCCCCTCACCGAGGACAGAAAGGCGGGCGCAGAGCAGGACAGGTGGCTGCACACAATGAGCTATTATCCTGACCGATTTTTTTTTCGTTTTTCACGTGTCAAGCCCTGGACTCACACCTGCGGCAGACACGCCAGCTCGTCAGGCTTAGGGTGAGGGGCGGGCGCACCACCGCGGCCAGGACCAGCGGGGCACAGCACACCCACCCTCCCGTGCGCGCCCGTGTGCACCGGGGGGAGATCTACGTGTGGAACGGGTGCTAAACACCAGCAATGAGGGGAGTTCCCTTTTCGGAGGATTGATAGCGAACAGGGATCAATGAGAACGAGGGTCTCATTGCTGCTGCTTCTCGGTCCTATCGTGATCGCATCCACTTTGGGGGGTCCCACCTACTTCACTGGTACCACCATTCGGGAGTCATGGGTCATGGGTTTCCTCAACCTGACGCATCACTGAAATGTTCTTTCCACCGGGAAGAGCGTGAAACGAAACACGAACGTAGCGGACGTGGCCCCACGGCGGGGAGGGTGGGTCCGGTTCCCCTGCCTCCAAACGCTCCTGGTCCCCTGACCCTCACAGTGTCCCGTGGGTCCCGGGCTCCTGGGGTCCCGCCCCCAGTGTGGCGTCAGGGGTGCACAGGGAAGACTGTACCGGGGGCTCCACCCCACACGCCCACGCGCATCCGAAATAAATTACTATTCACATTTGTACACGGCAGGAGGAGAATGCGGCAGCCTCTTCTAGACACTGCTGGGCACCGACGGACACAAGGCAGAAACATGTGGGAAATGAAAGGCCTCTGTTTTCTTATTCAATGAGTTCAACGCATACATGGAGCTGGAAGAAGCAATAATAAAATAAATCTCTTGGGTACCGTATTTCCTGGAAAACCTGTGCCATGTCTGAGGATTTTTTTTCTCTCTCCCGTTCACATCCACTAACCTGGTGGTGAGGTGCTCAGCCTGGGCAAGGGCAGGATGCGTATGTACAGTGGGTAGCGTGTGTAAACCCTGTGTCAATAGCGTATTTCCTTACCGGAATCTTACTCAGTCATTCGTAACACACTAGTGCAAAAAAATTGTGCATCAAAAATTCTGCAGGAGAAGAGCTGACTGGGGGACACGGAGGAGGGCCCCGGCGTGGAGCGGGGCGGGGGCGGGGAGCGCGTCAGGCCTGGGGCGGGGGTGCGTCTACCAGGAAGGCGTCTTCGTCAAGGGGGCTTTTCCTCCGGCGTGTTTGTGTTCACGGGGGTCAGAAGAAACACACACCGGGGGCGGTGGTGCCGCACCCGGAGAGGTTGCATTGAAAGGCATCCCCGCCACCGGAGGAAAGACGTCTGGGGCGCGGGGGAGGGCACGGGGGTGGCCGGGCGGGGGTCCTCCTCACGGGCGCCTGGACCCCGCGCAGGTGCGCCGGCCCCCGGGGAGCCCCGGCACGTCCGCTGGGCACCCGCTGCAGGAACGCGGAACAGACGCGACAGGTGGCTGCGCCAAGCCGGGAGGGAGCGGTCCATGGCACCAAGGGGTTCGCTGCTTGCCCGTCGGAGGTATGGCTATGAGTCAGCCCGGCTGGGGCTACACCACCGTGCACACCGTGTTCAGAGTCGTGTCAAAGCGCACGGCCTTGGCTTCCGTGGGCTTCAAGTTGGTGTCGTACATGGGGTTCTCGAAGGAAGCCTGCCCGTTGCTGCTCTCGTGGCCGGCGTAGCCGTTGTACTGAACTTTGGGTCTGGTTCTAGGAGGAGAGGGGACACCGTCAGGCCCCGTGCCCGGCGCCCGCAGCGGCCGAGAACGGGATTCTCCGCTGGGGAGAGGCCGCGGGGTCCCCGCTCTCCCTCCCTCTTTGAACGGCTGGTGGGGAGGATCAACGGAACGTTGAAAAAGGAAGTGGGTTCCAAGTCAGTCACCCCATTCCCACCACTAATCCCGGTAAGCTGGGGGACCCCGTGCCGGTGTTGGGCAGGTGGGGTGGGGTGGCCATCCAGCCCTCGGTGAGTGACGGGGGGCCAGCCGGGCTCGTGGCAGGAAGAGTGGAGCCCGCCCTCGGGGCCGGGAACGAGCCGAGACGTGAGCGTGGCCTCTGCCCACGGCCGCCTCGCGCACCACGAGGGGTGAGCCTTCGTTTGGGAAGCAGACTTGCTGCCCGTGAGTTGTGGAGGGGACACGGTCCCCGTTGTTAACTACTGTGCACATTTTCTGGAACGCCTCCCCGCTCTGCCGACCCACGATGGAGAACTAACGGCCTTTTAGGTGTGAAAGAGGCGAAGCTGCCCAGGCCAACCCGCACCCCCTCCCGGAAGGCGTTACGGGAAGCAGCCGAGGCCACGAGGTGAAAAACAGCTTGAACGGCACCGGCAAAAGCACCCCTGACGTGGTAAAGACCAACTTCCGCCTTAGTGACGACCAGCAGGCCTTCCCACATGGTGGAGGGGGAGCCACCAAGTGCGCGTCAGCAGACGCTGCGCGCAGGGTCCCTCCGTGCCGGCGGGCGGACGCGGCTTGAAACCCGGGCCCCTCAGCGGGCCGGTTACCACCTAACCCGGCCTTCGCCCCTGCAGGTGCAGCGGGTCCCCCTGGGCCGTCCAGGGAGCGGACCGTCGCCCCACCCGCCGCGTGGGCACCCGGACGTCAGGAAGAGCACGGCGGTGCCACCCAAACCCCACGCGTGAAGGCGCGAGGGTGCACGGCTGCTGCACGGACACAGGCCCGTTGCCCCGTGCGCCCACGTGTGCAGCGTGCCCGTGGGGCCTGCGCCTGCTGTCGAGGAAAACGCACCTGTGTTTGTAGAGGTAAAACGCGAACCCCGACAGGATGAGCGCGAAGAAGGGGACCAGGATGGCCGCTGCGACGGAGCCGCTGCTGGTGCCCGGGAGGCGGCGCGCGGAGTCCTGGTCTGCGCTCAGCGCGTCTGCGAGACAACGGGGCTGCCGGTCAGGCCTTGGTCCCCAGACCCTTTTATAGACGCTGCGTAACCTCCCCAGGAGGCCGGGCTTCCGTCCACCCGCCGCTCCTCTGCAGACGGGCCCCCCCAGAGGCCCGAAGACAGGGCGGGACGCGGCCCAGCCTCCCCCGCCTGCCCGTGGCCTGACCTCCGCTCTCCCACCCCGGGAACCCCGCCCGCGAGAAGCAGCCGAGTGCGCAGACCCGTGGCGGCTGCTCCTGGGACCCCGCTCCACGGCGCGCGGCACGGTGGCCGGGAAGGGGCGCCGGGTGTCATTTCTGCTTACAAACGCAAAGAAGCAACCACGCCTTTCACACGCTAAAGTCCCGTTTCGAGCCGGAAGTCTCGCATGTCCGCACAAAAGGGTAAAAAGAACGCGTGTCCCTGGCTTTCATGGACGTGGCACGAGGCCACTCCCGTGTGTCTGGTCCTCACATTGGCCCCTTGTCACTAACGTGTCATTTGGAGATGCCGCCCTCTCAGCACAGGGGATCGGATGTGACTTCTGATTTTCAGGGGCCACCGGTAACGTCCTCAGGGGCAGGGCATCGGGGACCCCAGCCTCTAGCGGGGGTGGGCACGCTGCTCCAACGGCTCCACCCCGCAGGCGTGTTGCCAAGACCATGTGTTGGGGTGTCTCATCCGCCTGAAACAAGGCGGACACAGGGCATGTTCCAGACCCAAGTCCTGCAGCGCCAGGGCCGGGCAGGTGCCGGCAGCTTTCCCGCCGACCCGCAGGGCCTGGAACCCAGAACGCGGCGCTCAGTGCGCAGATTCTGCGAAGTGGGAAGGAACGGTGCTGGGGGTCTGGCAAACCAGCACCCTATTTCCCCGGAGCCGCCACACCTCGTCCCTCAGGCTCCTTTCTGCAATCCCGGCGTCTCACGGCCTCCTCACGCTCCTGCGTTCTGCCCCAGGGCACCCGGGTTATTTTCTGCAGCGAGACTTTGGGCCATGACAGGCATCAGGCTTCCAATCAACAAAACCCTGGAAAACCTACACCCCCAGGGGCTCCCCCGCAGCGTGCAGGGGCCTCGTGAGCTCTGCAGCCGGCGCCCCCCAGGAAGTGGGGGCTGCTTGAAGTTAATTCCAGCGATTGACCCCGTCTCAGTAACGTGAGGACATGAAATAAAACAGCACAGGAAGGTCCCTGACAACAGAGGGCCCCAGCGGCCTCGCTCGCCCTGGGTTTGGGGATTTTCGGGCACGTCCGACAGGTGCTGCTGATACGCGTGCCTGTCTCTCCGGCTGCCTTTCTAGAAAGTGGAGCTCGGATCACCTGTTTCCTACTGGGCTTCTTTCAACGGAACCGAACATTGTGGGGTCTCCCTTCAGCCCCTGCAAGTCCGTTTCGTTTTTCAGGAGCTCGGAGATCCGTGGGTTCATTTCATCGGGAGGGTTTGCGTGTATTTTCCGCGTTTGTCTCTGCGTGTGTGTGGGGGGGATCATGCCATTTTAACGGGGAAACCGCTGTGCTGCTCAGCTTCTTCCACGGGATGTTGCACGAGTGTCGTCTTTCAAACGCACGTGGCTTCGCGTGCGTTTTGGGGTAACTGCCTTTTGCAGGTCTCGTGCATCTGCCGACGGCTGACAGTTAGGGGACCGTCCCCTTCATCCGTGGAAACAGGGTTTGGCCGTAACTCGTCAATGGGCGGGTGTGTCCGGACCGGGACTTCAGCCCACGTTTCTGATTCGCGGAACGGGGACCAGCCGGTGATTCAAATCGTCTCCCGAGACCAACTGTTCACCTGACAACCCCCTCGTCGCAGGAGGATGAACCCTAAAGCTGGCGTTTGGTCAGAGTAACGAGAACCGGGCCCCGCAGGGAACACGGCGGGGGGCAGGGACAGTGGGGGCCGGGTGCTCGGGAGGGACCAGCGTCCTCACGGACGTCCCTGAACCGGGGCAGGTTCCACCGACGGGGCGTCTTCCTGCCCCACTTGCGGAGGCGAAACTCGAGTGGAGGAGGGCGGATCCAGGAAGGACGGTCCTCCTCTCCGTCTGTCTGTCCGTCTGTGTCTCGTGGGCCCCCCCAGGGAAGCACGGCCATGTCTCCTCACCAACATGAAGCCCTCGGCCCGGGAGAGCAACGCCCTCCACGGAACGACCAGTTCCTGCTCCACGGAGCACACGGCGCGAACTCACGCCTCCACGCAGCCCCTGGATGGCAGGTCCGTGGGGTGAGGTTGTATGAAGATGATGTGACACCGATCGTTTCACTAGTCACAGGGCTGCGTGTGCAACCGAGTTGACACCTGCCTGTTGGAAGTTCTGGGGACGAACCGAGGGGAGGGCAGGCGCGGCCTCCTGTGTGCGCCCCCGTCCGCTGCCGCCGGGCCCTCCCGGCCCCCCCCACGCGCCCCGTTTCTCCGCCTGGGACGCTTGGATGACCGACGGGTCTCCGTGTCCGTCCCGTTCGCGTCGGAGTCGGTTCTCCTTCCGACGCTTTCTGGTGACTTGCAGTCGCCCTTCCACCTCCCTCAGGTGACGTCGCTTCTCTGTCTTCTCTCCCGTAGGTGACGCCACCCGCGGCCTGACTCCCGGCTCCGGCCCTTCAGGGGCCCGGCCTTTCCCGCGACTCCTCGGCCCCTGGGGCCGCCCGACCCCCTCGGACGACGGGTCCGCTTACCTTGCCGCTCCAGCCTGAACCTCCCGAAGTCCTTCCCGCTGACGTCCCCCTGGAAGGTGAACCCTCCCTGCTCGGGTCCGGCCGAGACCTGCGCATGGGGGGGAAGGGGGGACCACGCAGTCAGGACCGGGGGCTCCGTCCTCCCGTTCGCTGCTCCCGCCGCCCTCCCGTGTCCCGCTTCCCAGGCGACGGTTTCTCTTCACAGGGAAGCGGGTTAAACTCTGAACGAGGCGCAAGTGGCCTCCACCTCGCGCACAGTGTAAATTCTGATTTGTTTTGATCTCAAAGGGAGTAGCAAACGTAGAACGTATGTAGATGAACTATCCTTTCTGTGTGTCGTGTGCGAGGCAGCTCCGTGTGGCGTGTGAGAGGCCGTGTTGCACGTGACAGGTTGTGTGTCACGAGCGGGAGGCTGTGTGTCACATGTGGGAGGTTGTGTGTCATGAGCAGGAGGCTGTGTGTCACATATGGGAGGTTGTGTGTCATGAGCAGGAGGCTGTGTGTCACACGTGGGAGCCTGTGTGTCACGAGCAGGAGACTGTGTCCCATGTGGGAGCCTGTGTGTCACGAGCGGGAGGCTGTGTGTCACATGTGGGAGGTTGTGTGTCATGAGCAGGAGGCTGTGTGTCACACGTGGGAGCCTGTGTGTCACGAGCAGGAG